>JAOTOM010003157.1:0-42500 GCA_034440615.1 Ashinkailepas kermadecensis
AGCACCACAATAGCGCGGACCATAACGCAGCGCCACAACAGCGCGGACCATAACGCAGCGCCCATCACAGCCGCTGTTGAGCGAAGACCGCCGGGCGACGACGCAGCGCTGCCGACTTGATATTTGTCGCGGCGGAGCAACGGTGATCTAACAGCACTACATAAACAGTCCGTCGCTGGCAAGTCTGGCTGACAGGGTGGGCGCAAGCACGCAATGGATGAGTTCAGCTTTCCATGGGAGCGTCGCGCCCGCGCTGATCGCGGATGCTTGTTCAAGCCTCTTCAGCCAGCCATCCATTGCGAAATGATAGGATGAAAGAGAATGGGGTCAAGCGTGAAAAAGATTAATAGGAAAGGCCCGGGTTGGGAAGAATGAGAGGACTATGCTCAGTTCAGCACTAAATCACAGCGCTCGATCATGGCGGCTTTGGTCGAACAAATTTGTGCGAGTCATTCATCCGTGAGTGCACGCGACCGGCTCACCACGGCGCGCCCGCAGTGACGCATTATCGCGTCACGAGCCGTCACTTGACGCGCGAACGTCTCACGCTTCTGAGATCGCCACAGCAGCAAACGTCCAACAAAGCAGTCAAACGCCACCGTTCACAGATCAACACGTGCGCCACCCGTCGTCCGTTCCGCACACCACAGCTGCCGCGCGGTCCGCTAGACGCCGCCAGCATCACATCACCTGCATCACATACAGCACGCCCGCGTCGTCGATGGTGACTAGAGTGGTCCAGTCGTCGGACACGGTCAGCTGGCGCGCCAGTGTGCCGCGGAAGGCCAGCACCTGGCGCAGCTTGGCGCGCAGCCCGCCGCCAGCCGGCCGGCCCGGCTGGTACCCGAAGTACTGCTTCGGCGGCGGACGCAGTCGCGGCGACGGCGGAGCGATCGACGAGTTGTGGTGCTCCTCGCTACACTCTGTCGGCATGGATTGGAAATGACCGTGAGTCAGAGGTGGACCCATGCATTTTGATATGGGGCACTTGTCTGGAGGGCGCCACTGACTTCAATGAACATTTTTAGGCGGGGGTGCACTCGAGCGCTTTGGAGGGGCGCTATCGGCTGAAGAAAAAAAATTTGTCGAGCGGAGATGTGCACTGGAGCATTCTGGAGGTGTGCATTTTTCCAATCGGAAGGGCGCCACATCTGCATCAGGCGAGTAGGACACATGCCCCAGCTTCCCCACTGAATCCGCCAGTGGAGTCGGTATGGGGTTCAAGTAGCACTATATACCCCTCCTAACGTCCCGACAATAAGCGTGCAGTTACACTTTCTCCACCCAGAACGCGCCTCTAGCGAGATTTGTGACCCACCCACTTTAAATACGAACTACACCAGCACAGCTATGGCAATGTGGAAGGTCAGAGGCTACGTGCAAGCACGAGCGAAGTGTTTTCAGAACCGGGACTTTAAATATTTATCCGTGTTTTCTGGAACCGGATAATTATTAAAGAAAAACGGCACGTGAACAACTCAGACGTAGTGCACCACCACTAAGCCGCACAGGCATTCGTCCCGCGCAGCCCGCGTGGGCAGGAATCTTGCGACTGGGCACTGGGCAGCCTGTGCAGTATTGGACAACCTATGTGGTACCAGCCACCCCGGTCGGTAGTGGCCAGTCCGTGTGGGCAGCCGGTCGGCCATTGCGGGCCACGACGGGCCGACGACCCACCTTCAGAGAGCTGCCACCAGGCGAGGCAGTCGCCGATCGAGATGACTGTGTGGCCGTCCGGCGACACGGCCAGGTCGTGCACCATGCTCTGGTGCAGGTCCAGCCGCAGCGGCGGGCACTGGTGATCCGTGCGGGTCACCTGAGGACACGGGACCACCCATCACCGTCACAGGAGAGAGGGCTAGTGTCACATGTCGCCGTCACATCTGAGAACACCGGACCACCCATCACCGTCACAGGGAGAAGGGTAGTGTCACATGTCGCCGTCACATCTGAGGACATGGGACCACCCATCACCGTCACAGGAGAGAGGGCTGGTGTCACATGTCGCCGTCACATCTGAGAACACCGGACCACCCATCACCGTCACAGGGAGAAGGGTAGTGTCACATGTCGCCGTCACATCTGAGGACACGGGACCACCCATCACCGTCACAGGGAGAAGGGTAGTGTCACATGTCGCCGTCACATCTGAGGACACGGGACCACCCATCACCGTCACAGGGAGAGGGATAGTCACATGTCGCCGTCACACCTGAGGACACGGGACCACCCATCACCGTCACAGGGAGAGGGGTAGTGTCACATGTCGCCGTCACATCTGAGGACACGGGACCACCCATCACCGTCACAGGGAGAAGGGTAGTGTCACATGTCGCCGTCACACCTGAGGACACGGGACCACCCATCACCGTCACAGGGAGAGGGGTAGTGTCACATGTCGCCGTCACATCTGAGGACACCGGACCACCCATCACCGTCACAGGGAGAGGGGTAGTGTCACATGTCGCCGACACATGGCCAATCAACGCCATCACAGGCAGGCCACAGGGTTACTTACCGCCGTCACAGACGGATCGTGAGGTAACTCACCACTGTCACAAGAGGGAGACCTCAGGGTCACGCGTAAAAATCACAAAATAAAGGTCCAAGAGTCATCCACAACTGGTACAGGAGCGAGGTCACAGGGTCACCAGTCGCACGGCCGCTTCCACCTTTACATTGAAGTCACAAGGCCACTTATTCCCGTCACAAGGTCACAGTGTTACCAGCCACCGTCACAGGGTCACCCACCACCTGTGACTCCTGAAATTGGAGCCACAGGACCACAGAGTACATGATGATTTGACAACCAGTCCTGACCGAGCATAAGATCGGTGACAGCCAGAGAACGAGTGGCGGCCATGCGAGGCCTCGGCGCATACTTAGATGACAAGCTGAGTTTTAGTCATGTTAATGCGATAGTGCATAAGGCGAGCAGGGCCGCATGCCTCATGTAATGATCCCATATACGCAGTTAGGGCTTTAGGGCACTTCGATCCTATATACTCATACCGACAGAACAGGCCGGTCGCTACATTAGTGCAGCCCAGAGGCGATTGTTAGCGCGTACTGTTTGAATCTAAGAGCTCTCGAGGAATAATGTAGCGTTGTATTGGGCGGGACGGCACAATCGCACACGCACCGCTTAGAGCCGGCGCAGCAAGACATGTTTACTGCGGGTGTTGCCGTTCCACTACTGTTCCCCAAGAGTATGGTCAGTTAGTGCGGCACGTTGGAGTGGCACGCTTCAGTCACGACCTACGCAGCATGACTTAATGCCTTTACATAATGTTCACCGTCACGTGATCGACTCGTCGTCTCTTCTGGGCTGACTTCTCGTGAATGTGCCGGGCCGCATTAGTCACACAAAACCGTTATTTCATGTTCCATTCTGCCGACTAACACCGTTAAGTAGAGCATGTTCATCAGAATGTCAAGGCTGTGTAGCGAGTTCCTATGTGTAACAGATAATCTAATCTGTGGAATCTTACGGAACGACAGTTCAAGAATCGTATTAGAATGTTTGTACATGACGAATGGTTCTTAGCACTCCTTGGTATGATCAACATCCTTTCATTTCTGCCCTCCATGTTTTACATTCTTTATACTTTTCTGTTTTACCTGGTTATTGGTTTTTTACGACACGTGGACCGTTGAGTCATATAGCGTCGCCAATCTCTCACGCCGATTGGTCGCGGGCGAAGAGTAGCGACAGGTGAGATTCGAACCCACAATCTTTCGATTGTGAGACGAGCATCTAACCTCTAGACCACTCGTCCCCTTCTGTTTTACCTGTCCGTCTCTAATTTATCTATTTACTCATACTTTAAGCTTGTGAGCTGATGCAGCTGGACAGAGCAGATTATAAAGCGACATATTATGCATTATGATGTAACCACGCAGTGAGAGCAATGCGATGAATGATTCGAGAAATAATTTATCACACGATTCGTTAAGAAAGATTAGAATCTCGGACAATTTAGCGATTCATGTGGCTGCGTAGGTAATGTAGAGTCACCACTTGCACGCTGAATGTCAAGGCCAAAACCCCAAATAACCAGAGCACTTTGAACCAGAACATCACGATTAGGTAACATTTCGCTACGTACTAGCGTATCGACCCCCTGCCTCCAGCCTCCCTCAAGTAAGCAAATATCACAGTGCCAAGCGCAATAGACAACATTACGCCAGCTTGTCCTCGGGACCTCAGCGGCTAGCAAAAATAAAACAACGCTGGAAGTTGTTGGCAACAGAGCCTGGTGGCAGCATGTTAAGCACGTCACATGATTTTACACTGCTAGTGCAAGTAAAACAACACTGAAAGCTGCTGATGGCATAACCTGGTGGCGCCATGCCAAACACGCCACTGAATTACATTGCTAACGCAAGTAAAACAACACTGAAAGCTGCTGACGGCAGAACCTGATGGTGTCATGCCAAACACGCCACTGAATTACACTGCTAACGCAAGTAAAACAACACTGAAAGCTGCTGACGGCATAACCCGGTGGCGTCATGCCGAACACGCCACTGAATTACACTGCTAACGCAAGTAAAACAACACTGAAAGCTGCTGACGGCAGAACCTGATGGTGTCATGCCAAACACGCCACTGAATTACACTGCTAACGGAAGTAAAACAACACTGAAAGCTGCTGACGGCATAACCTGGTGGCGTCATGCCAAACACGCCACTGAATTACATTGCTAACGCAAGTAAAACAACACTGAAAGCTGCTGACGGCAGAACCTGGTGGTGTCATGCCAAACACGCCACTGAATTACACTGCTAACGCAAGTAAAACAGCACTGAAAGCTGCTGACGGCATAACCTGGTGGCGTCATGCTAAACACGTCACGTGAATTACACCGCTAATGGAAGTAAAACAACGCTGAAAACTGCTGACGTCAGAACCTGGTGGCGTCATGCCAAACACGCCACGTGAATTACACCGCTAATGCAGGCAAAACAATACTGAAAGCTGTTAGTGTGAGAGCCGAGCGGTGCCATATCAACGCATCATGCAGACCACACCTCTAGTGCAAATACAACAGTGCATTGGTACAACAGCACTGAGCCGAGACCGACATGGCCAGCAGATCGGCTGACTCACCACCACACGTCCGTCGTCGTGGCCGGTGACGAGCACCGTGCTATCGGCGGATAGCTGGAAGGTGCGCACGGGTCCCTGGTCCAGATTGAAACTCTTCTCCACGACGCCGGTCGACAGACGAGTCATTTTGACTACGCCGTCGACGGCTGAAAATGTCATGTCGGCCGGGTCAGCAGTCACATGTCGGCCGGGTCAGCAGTAACATGTCAGCCGGGTCAGCAGTAACATGTCGGATGGGTCAGCAGTCACATGTCGGCCGGGTCAGCAGTCACATGTCGGCCGGGTCAGCAGTCACAGCTCGGACGGGTCAGCAGTCACGTGTCGGCCGGGTCAGCAGTCACGTGTCGGCCGGGTCAGCAGTCACGTGTCGGACGGGTCAGTAGTCACAAGTCGTCCGGGTCAGCAGTAACATGTCAGATGTGTCAGCAGTCACATGTCGGCCGGGTCAGCAGTCACATGTCGGACGGGTCAGCAGTCACATGTCGGCCGGGTCAGCAGTAACATGTCGGCCGGGTCAGCAGTCATGTGTCGGACGGGTCAGCAGTCACATGTCGGCCGGGTCAGCAGTAACATGTCGGCCGGGTCAGCAGTCATGTGTCGGCCGGGTCAGCAGTCACATGTCGGACGGGTCAGCAGTCACATGTCGGATGGGTCAGCAGTCACATGTCGGATGAGTCAGCAGTCACATGTCGGCCGGGTCAGCAGTCACGTGTCGGCCGGGTCAGCAGTCACATGTCGGCCGGGTCAGCAGTCACATGTCGCGGGTCAGCAGTCATGTCGGATGGTAGAGTGTCGGATGGGTCAGCAGTCACATGTCGGATGGGTCAGCAGCTCGGATCAGCAGTCACATGTCGGCCGGGTCAGCAGTCACATGTCGGCCGGGTCAGCGGTCACATGTCGGATGGGTCAGCAGTCACGTGTCGGCCGGGTCAGTAGTCACAAGTCGGACGGGTCAGCAGTAACATGTCGGCCGGGTCAGCAGTCACATGTCGGATGGGTCAGCAGTCACATGTCGGCCGGGTCAGCAGTAACATATCGGATGGGTCAGCAGTCACATGTCGGACGGGTCAGCAGTCACATGTCGGATGGGTCAGCAGTCACATGTCAGACGGGTCAGTTGTCACAAGTCGGACGGGTCAGCAGTCACATGTCGGATGGGTCAGCAGTCACATGTCGGACGGGTCAGCAGTCACGTGTCGGACGGGTCAGCAGTCACATGTCGGACGGGTCAGCAGTCACATGTCGGACGGGTCAGCAGTCACATGTCGGCGGGTCAGGCAATGGGTCATCACATGTCGGCCGGGTCAGCAGTCACATGTCGGCCCTGTCAGCAGTCACATGTCGGACGGGTCAGCAGTCACATGTCGGACGGGTCAGCAGTCACATGTCGGCCGGGTCAGCAGTCACATGTCGGCCGGGTCAGCAGTCACATGTCGGACTGGTCAGCAGTCACATGTCGGCCGGGTCAGCAGTCACATGTCGGCCCTGTCAGCAGTCACATGTCGGACGGGTCAGCAGTCACAGCTCGGACCGGTCAGCAGTCACATATCGGCCGGACAAGTAAGCGGTCGAATGTCGGACAGACGGGGGGTCGGCAGTCAGATGTCAGACAGCCGGAGACACATGGATCAGCAGTCATACAGGTGACAAGTCATGCGAACGAATAGTGATACCAGTCTGACCCACCCTCCTTGGTCGGACTGGTCCGAGGCAGGTGGGTCGGCAGTCATTTGGGCCAGTTTTGGCAGTGATTTAAATTTGCACATTCAAGCTATTCGATCACTGTCGTCGGTAGCCGGTGTCCGGTTAGGGGAGTGAATGGGTGCCGAGGGCAAGGGCAGGGATCTGGAGCACTGGCCGGCTGGCCGCGCAGAAGCGATGGCCGGCGCGGCGTGTACACAGTTTGAACACACCAACGCTCTGACACGACAGCAGGTGGGACTGCCTGGACGTACAGACCTGAACGTACAGAAGCGATGGCCGGCGCGGCGTGTACACAGTTTGAACACACCAACGCCCTGACACGACAGCAGGTGGGACTGCCTGGACGTACAGACCTGAACGTACAGAAGCGATGGCCGGCGCGGCGTGTACACAGTTTGAACACACCAACGCCCTGACACGACAGCAGGTGGCACAGCCTGGACGTACAGACCTGAACGTACAGAAGCGATGGCCGGCGCGGCGTGTACACAGTTTGAACACACCAACGCTCTGACACGACAGCGGGTGGCACAGCCTGGACGTACAGACCTGAACATACAGAAGCGATGGCCGGCGCGGCGTGTACACAGTTTGAACACACCAACGCCCTGACACGACAGCAGGTGGCACAGCCTGGACGTACAGACCTGAACGTACAGAAGCGATGGCCGGCGCGGCGTGTACACAGTTTGAACACACCAACGCTCTGACACGACAGCAGGTGGCACAGCCTGGACGTACAGACCTGAACGTACAGAAGCGATGGCCGGCGCGGCGTGTACACAGTTTGAACACACCAACGCTCTGACACGACAGCAGGTGGCACAGCCTGGACGTACAGACCTGAACGTACAGAAGCGATGGCCGGCGCGGCGTGTACACAGTTTGAACACACCAACGCTCTGACATGACAGCAGGTGGCACAGCCTGGACGTACAGACGGGCCTCTGGATCTACTGGGCCACCAGCATCACCAATACAAGGACATAGCAGTCACAACAGACTGCACCTGGGCATCTTTAAATCGAACTCCTGAAGTTTTCCCTTCCACACTACGCTACTGGAAAATTATTACCTACCAATTACCATTGAAAACGGTGTGTACTGTAGGGCAATAGAACAACCCCGAACTTGAAACTTCCTCATAAAAGCCCGGGAGTTGGTGGGCCCTCATTTCCTGGCTGTCTTTCAAAGAATGGTACACTACTTCTAGAAGTAATGCTGCAGAAGAAAACGACGGTTGACACCGCTGGGGTGAAGATGTGGGGCAGGCGTGTGTGATGAGGTGTGTGTGTAGAGGGGGGGGGGGGATGTGCTCGGATCGAGCGTGAAGGCGATAGTCAGTGGGAGGACGTCAGGCCGGTCGGGGTCGTACCTGCAGTGACCACCACCAGGTCGAGCGGGCACGGCGAGCTGCCGCGGCCGTTCTCGTGGCCGTCGGCGGCCCATACGGCGCGCACGATCCGGTAGCAGGTGACCGTCGAGCCGGAGTGGGCAAGGTGGGCGCGCAGCAGTCGGCCGGTGGGCATCTCATACACCTGGCCAACAGTCGGACTGTTAGCTATACAAGGTGGGCGCGCAGCAGTCGGCTGGTGGCCATCGCATACACCTTGTCAATAGCCGCACCAATAGCACTACACACTCAGTCACATGCTGCCGCGCAACCTGCCGGATACACGCACACACACACACGCACATGAATGCATATACTGGTGCAGCTGTGTTGGCGAGTTGTCTCTAATGCAGATCGATCTAGGTACAGGTCTAATAGGCAAGTCCAGGGGAAGCCTTCCACTTATTAGCAGCCTTGGTCTTGGCTCTATATATAAAATAGCCCCGGCCCCATACTGCGACGTTTCTACGCCCTAGTCAACGGTACAACAACCCACGGTACATCTGGTACACCTGGTACACCTGGTAGCCGCCAGGTACCAGATACGGGACCGAAGTCGCGCCTTTGGTTTCAAGTCAAAACAAAAGCTGTGGAACGCCACAAAGCCAAAGCCGACGTCAACGAACTGTCATGGCTGAAATACAAAGCCCGATCAAAATACACAAAACCGAAGCCAAAGTGTCAGCAAGAAGACGAGGAAAAACACGAGTTCACCATCAACGGCAGTGTGATGTAGGAATTGCGATGGAGCAAAATGGATGTATTGCTTCGTTCACAAGAGACGGACAAGCATGGTCAATGGCTGGCATAGGTGACTGGCTACTCACGGACACAAATGAGGTGATGAAGATGGCACGTCTAATATCCATACCGCACCCATACACCTGAGGCCAATCATTGCCAACATTGGGGGACTCCATCCCCACACTCTGGTGGTGGATTGGGGTTTAGGGGCGCGTCGACATCCAGGGTCATTTTGCGCCCATATCCCCACACTCTGTTGGCGGAGAACCTGGATAAGTGGCATTCATCCTTCCATAGGCGCTATCTGTGATACGTTGCACACCAATGTGAATAACTTAATTCCAGTAGTGCACGCATTTTCAACGCCGTTTAAAAGGCTTACATCAAAAGGCATATATGGACAGATGATGCATTATTATCAGGTATTCATATTTTCAAACCTTCTCGCACAGTGATGCAACTTTGGGCTAAACCTACCAGATATTCCAGTACAGCGGTGTCATATTTCGAAGCAGCATTCTGGCATTTCGGTGCAGCGTCATGAACGATGCCGCACAACGGTGCTGCCAAATAATTTTTCAGAGGTACGGTGGAAACAAATGTTCTCTAATATTTTTATGTGCTTGGTGCTGACAATGAGCAGCGAGCTCCTTTGCCCGCTACAGCTCTCTTCAAGATGATGGACAACGCTGGGATGTCACAAGATTTTCAACCAGTAATGAGACCTCCATGCAGACATCTTGTGTCGCCACGGATGTTTTCGAGATATTCCAAAACGGCAGAGGTGCAGTCGCGGCGCACCAACTACTTTCAAGGGAAATGGGGCAAGCGATCCGCGACATACAAGGGCACGCTGCATCATAAATTAACGCGGGATCAAGGCAGATCGACTTTTGCATTTCATTTATTTCTCGAGGTAAAATAACTGCAAAGGTGGCGAAATAAATAATAATACAGCAAATATATTTCTTGCTTTATGAAGTAAGATCGAGCTTCTTCTGGATGCCGTGAAATAATTGCTAAAATGGTTCATGTACATGCCTCGTCATCCGTAAGGATGTCTTATCGACAGCTGAATTTTCCAGCATTCTAGCGAAACCTAAATGCAGCTGATTGAGATAGCTTTCAGCGCCATAGTTTTCATGTTCTGATTTGAACTAGTCTGGTGCGCACCTAAGCGCACTTCGCAACGAAGAAGTCGCGAACTCGCTTGGCAAATAATGAACTTATCTGTCAATCCAGCCGCAAACAGGATTTTCTCCGATCATCAGGTTCGAAATAAAGCTAGATGAAACCCGAACAGCAAAAACAAAACAATAAAAATAATAACAACAATAATTCGACAGAAAGACAAAAATACCGCCTCTATATTTGATGTGTTTAGCTATGGGCAGCCTGCTCATTACCCGCCATTTTCCTTGCATACTATGCAGACGCATGCTCATTAAGCGAAATCACGTTCATTGCATCCAATCACCAGGGATATTTCAAACGTTTGGTCGGGGACGAGTGGTCAAGGGGTAAGATGCTCGTCTCACAATCGAAAGGTTGTGGGTTCGAGTCTCACCCGTCGCTACTCTTCGCCCGCGACCAATCGGCGTGAGAGATTGGCGACGCTACATGACTCAACGGTCGACGTGTCGCAAAACCAATAACCAACCAACCAACCAAACGTTTGGTCATTTGTACCGGATGAGAACTACTCAAAAGTTGGAAGCACAAGCAGGATGTGGCAATACACCATGAACAAGTAAGGAGGCATTGAGTGATAGTTTGCAGGTTGGGTAACCATGGGACAGGCTTTCACTTTTTTCTTCATCAAAATATCGGATCTTTCGGGATGCTGGACACCAGTATGTGGTTTTCATTGATTGGAAATTTGGGTAGGAAGTCTGCAGGGGGTGAGGTGGGCCGCTGTGTGAAAATTATTTGAAGAAAGCATTGTCTCACTCAGAATAGCCAAGCCGGATAGCCATGGTTCTATGTGACGAGATGATGACACATTACGTGAGGTGAGGGGGATTAATCTCGACGCTTCAACAGCCTTTAATGCTTCTCTGAGTAATTATTTTGAACCTCTGACTGCATTTGAAGGCAGAGTCAGAGGTTACGGGCGACAACCAGGGCGCCAGGATCAGGACAACAGGCGACATGTGCGATACTTGGTTGGTTATTGGTTTTACGACACGTCGACCGTTGAGTCATGTAGCGTCGTCAATCTCTCACGCCGATTGGTCGCGGGCGAAGAGTAGCGACAGGTGAGACTCGAACCCACAACCTTTCGATTGTGAGACGAGCATCTTACCCCTAGACCACTCGTCCCCATGTGCGATACTTGTCTTTGCTGGGTGGCAGGGAACGAACTAGCTGGACGATTTATTCACATTCGAAATCCAATGCGATCTTTTGGCTGCAAAAAAATACTAATGTGGTCACATCATATGAGCTCGCATGGGAAGCCCACACTCACGACCTACAGTACACCCACGATGGAAGGTGACGTGAAATGTGGTGACAAACTGGGACTATGTGGACAACAGCATGCTCTAGTTACCTCTCCAGCTGCTACGGACTACCCATGCGACATGCAGCACATTGTACGTCAGCGACCCAAGGAAGTAACTACCAACAAAGCAGAGTATGGAGTACCACACGTATGAAGGGCACGAAAGAGGGAGGGAGTGGGTGAGAGGTGAGGTTCATTCTCATGCAATGCACATAGGCGTAGGTTTGAACTTCAAGTGTTTGGAGACGCGTCCTGCTCCCCGATGGTGACAAGGACAGCTACCGAGCCAGACCCCCCCCCCCCCACTGCACCCGCGTGCCTACGTGCTCGGCACCACTCACATGCACCAAGAGGGCCATATCCGAGCGGGCCGCACGCCATTCCAGGTCGGACACATGCAGAGGTGCCGCATCCACGTCCTGCGGCACACCCGACCTGAGCCTGTGACACGGGTCCTGGCAGCGACCTTGCCCACACCCGGCACAGGCCATCACCTGATCTGACAGGTGCCACGACGTCACTTGACAGAGGCCGCAACTTGACCTGCTCTTGGTTGGAGCCACGTCGCTCCCGCTGTCAACCAATCCACCCGGGCATGCATGTACAATGTACACACCAAGCAATGTGCAGTGTTTACGTGCTGACAAGTAAGTAGCATACATGCTGCTACAACTAAGAAGGTACACATGCTGTCATGAGAGAAACATTTGGAGGAGCATACCGAGAGCGGCGCGCTGCCACGAGGGCAGTGCGGTGAGAACGCCGGTAGGAGTGTGACCAGTGACCAACCTTCAGCGTGCCATCGCGGGAGCACGAGACGGCGATCAGACCATTGCTGCCGTCGTAGAGGCCCACTTGGGTGACGGCTCCCTTGTTGCCGCCGCAAGTCACGTTGGTCTTATCGGGCCACCAGACCTGCGGTCAGCGCGGCGTCACCGTGCGATACGGTGCCGCACCTACCGCATACCACAGCACCGAACACAGCACAGCGGAGTGCAGCACAGCACAGCGGAGTGCAGCACAGCACAGCGGAGTGCAGCACAGCACAGCGGAGTGCAGCACAGCACAGCGGAGTGCAGCACAGCACAGCGGAGTGCAGCACAGCACAGCGGAGTGCCGCACAGCACAGCACCACTTGAACACAGCTGTGGAAACTGTGGGGTTGAGAGCAGGACAGCTCAGCATAGCACCAGTACAGCACGACACCGAGCACGGCACACAACAGCGTGGTGCACAACACAGCGCACAGCGCACAGCGCAGCACTGTATTGCAGGTGTACGGAAGCTGTGAATGGCGGCGTGACGCCCAAACATTGCATACAACACTAAAACGACGCATTGCAGATGTTTACCTTAGAAACCAATGGAACAAGAACCGTATCAACAACAGAAAAGGAAAGGACTCTTTCTCGAACACAGAATGTGGAAATGCAGCAGCAGTACACCCACCAACGAGTACGCTGAGGATGTGGTTCAGATAGCACGAGGCCACACGAAATATGCATAGGACGGAGCATTGTGGAGGGGACAGGGCTATTAGCCGCACACAGGGCGGGGAGAGGGCAGGGTCACTAGTGACACACAGGGCGGGGAGAGGGCAGGGTCACTAGTGACACACAGGGCGGGGAGAGGGCAGGGTCACTAGTGACACACAGGGCGGGGAGAGGGCAGGGTCACTAGTGACACACAGGGCGGGGAGAGGGCAGGGTCACTAGTGACACACAGGGCGGGGAGAGGGCAGGGTCACTAGTGACACACAGGGCGGGGAGAGGGCAGGGTCACTAGTGACACACAGGGCGGGGAGAGGGCAGGGTCACTAGTGACACACAGGGCGGGGAGAGGGCAGGGTCACTAGTGACACACAGGGCGGGTGGATAGGGTCACCAGCCGCATACACGGTGGAGGGAGCAGGATCACGAGAGGCACAGGGTGAGGCGCGACGATGATGATGAAGGTGCTAGACTGGGCTAAGAGCGCAGCGACGAGTAGACCATTTACGCCATGGTGGGATGCAAAGTGCATAAGAGACGGATGGGAAGCGATGTGAAAAACCGTCAGGAGACAGGTAGGGGAGGTGTGAAACGAGGCAGTGAGAGAAGGATGTGAAATAAGGTGCGAAGCAGGACGTGGAGTGATCTGAAGCAGACACGAACACGGGAGGGCAGTAGAAAGCGAGTTATTTGAGTTTTGAGTTTGAGTGCGCATCGACAGTAGAAAGTGGGGAAACCCATAGAGAAGACGGCGGATGGGAGGTCGGTAGGAGGAGCGGGCGCAGCGCGACCACCTTCATGGTGTTGTCTTCAGAGCCGCTGATAATCGTGTTGTCAGGGCCGAACTGAAGCGATATCACCCTCTCCACGTGTTTGCCCAGGATATTGGGCTCGGCCTGCCGCGCAGCGTTGATCTCGTACACGCCCACCGAGCCATCCTCGCAGCCGAACGCCACCTGCGCACACAAAAATTGTCTGTCACGCCTTCGCGAAGGGTCTCGTGCACCACCAGAGGGTCATGTGCTGATGAAATGTTTGCTATTATACTACTGTTTTGTTGCGCAGAAACGAAGCTTTGCACCCCGTTAACGCGTGAAAATTTCAGGTTCATTTGGTGGTAAATTTGTGTTTTAGGGTGGGTCGACTACGCTGGTCATTTTGCGCCCATAACGCCACCTGTCATCATATTACGTTTGGTGAGGGGTCTTGGCTCATATCCGAGTGCCTACGATGAGTTCCTCCCATTTGCCCATCATGACGATATCCGTTAACTAGGGCGTGGAGCCGAGCTTCGGCCAGGTATCACGCGCGACCCATCGGCAGCCACACCAGCAGGTAACTGCCACGCCACCGCGCGTACTGCACACCCGCTGAGGCACGCACGCGGCGTCACGTACCATGGTGCCGGCCTCGTACTGCACACCCGCTGAGGCACGCACGCGGCGTCACGTACCATGGTGCCGGCCTCGTTGATGACGGTGATGCGGATCTTCTCACCCACCGGCTTCGTGGTGGTCTGGATGGTGCCCTCCAGGCCGCGCAGGATCTGCGGCAGTGGACGCGGACGTCAGTGGCCAGAACACCATCGCCGAGGAGGCGCGCCACTTCGTTGGTTAGTTATTGGGGTTTAGGGGCGCTTCGACTACAGAGGTCATGTTGCGTCCGTGCGCCACTTCGTATCCACCCGGGTCCCCGGGTCAACCCAGGCCAGCTGCCGACCGCCGGCCTCGCGGGCGAGTGGAAGCGACACAGCACACAGCCGGTGATCACGGCCCGGGCATCGCACACCAAATTCGCCCCGGCCCGAGCTAGCGACGGCTGGGCCTAACAAAACCCACACAAACTCAAATTTGACGGAACGACACGACAACGGCGGCGAGCGGGCATTTCCACGCCAGAGGCGTGCGTGCATGAGGTCTGGCAAAGAAAAGAACACACCCACAACAAGCCACCAACATTCAAACGCGCTTCACCATATAACCAGGGCGAACGCCCAGCAAAGCAGCACAACGTTGAGCGAGAAGGCACTGCTTTCATAAAGCTGAGCGAGAAGGCACTGTTTGTATAACGCTGAGCGAGAACGCACTGCTTTCATAACGCTGAGCGAGTAGGCACTGCTTTAGTAACGCCGAGCGAGTATGCATTGCTTTCACGATGCAGCTAGGCAAAGAGCACGCCGCCTGCACAGGCCATGGCATCGGGGTGCCGCACAGGCACACAGCAAAGCCGCCTACCATAAAACGTCAAGCGACACACGTGCTCAGCCACAGGTGTCAGGTCAAGCCAAGCAGGGTGCATGCGACAGTCCACCACTGGGAAAGCGGCGAGGCGGCCAGCGGCCAGAGCATGCTGAGACGACGCTGGTCGGACCGGCCGACCGACCGGCCTGCCACCTAGCGACAACGATTGGCTACAACTGAGCAACTCCGGCGGGCCTGTGAATACTGAGGCGCCCGGCAGGAGGTGCGCCGAGGGCAGACAACTACGCCCGCCGGCCGATGGCCAGTGCAGCCCGCACCCCACGCTCACCTACCATTAGCTCATGGTCCGAGCGACCCTGGAACCGAGAGCGGGCGTTATCGAGGCTGACAGACGCCGGCGCACATACGGAACGGCCACCGAACCAAGGCCGGGCCGGGCCGAGTGTTAATGCGACGGACAACGGACCAACAGATGCCATTGTGACAGTAGGACCCAGCAGCAGATGAGGACAGGGGTAAGTTACCCAGGATGAGTGCCACGGTCGAGGGCGACACGGTACAGGTCAATACGTGATGCAAGAGAGGTGGATGAAGAGGCGATTGGCGGGATTAACCTTGTTCCTGAGCGGAGGGGACGGGCTGGATTCCGTTCCCACTACGGGTTTTCGCTTGTCATTTTTGAACAGTTCATGCTTGACCTCGAAAACCTGATAACGTGTCTTATACTTTGTATGGTGAATCCTGTTAAAAGCAAAAGTCCTACCAAGGACGGCTCAAATGGAGTGATTTAGAGAGGCATGCTTCATTAGTTTTTCCGTTTCTGTCCGTGAGGTCACGCATTGGTGGCTATTGGTTAGGTGGGGCGAAGAGTACGGAGAATAGCGACGCCTGGGACTCGAACCCATAATCTTCCGGTTGGGAAACAGGCGCCTTACCCCCAGACCACTCGCACATGGTCACGCATTAGAATACCCGGTTGAATGTTCTGTGAAAAGGCGATGTACGATGGGCGGCTGTCGGGCTCGTTTGTAAACAGCCTATGCTCGATTATATAATGTCTCACACAATCAAAAGCATGTCCCAGTAGTCAAAGTTGACGGGATTTTCAAAGTAAATCTACGACCAACATAAAGATGTGGCACAGGGTTGGAGTTGCACTTAGCAATCCTGAATGTGTAGTGGGGATGTTTTTGGGTAATCGAATATAGAGATGCTATTTTTCCTGAAACTTGTGATATCTGAATAGCAATTCCTAATCAATCTTAAGCAGTTACTCACAGAGCAGTTCAGTGCCAAACAACACCATTCGACCTTGAAACGAGGCGAAGGAGATAATTCTTTTCTGGAGAAGATAATGCTCTGGATAAAAAACCCAGAAAAACCAAGAAACAGGCTATGTTTACAACCTTGGTTTAGTATAATGCAATCAGGATCAAGGAACACCCAACGTGAATTTGCTAGCTAATTTATATGATCAAGGACGGCTCCAGGAAGGGCTTCTTATTCTGGAGCGGTGGGGTAGGGGGGGGGGGGGCACTGTGGAATAGTTTTTACTGTGGGTGAAATTTGGCGCCTGGATACATCCGATTTTCAATATGGGTAGAGGGTGTACTTGCGAAGCATATACTTATGATCAGTGGCGGTTCCATTGATGCCGAAGGACGGGGACGGGGAGGGGGCGCGACATATCATATATCCTGAAATGTACGTAAATACATCGAACAGCGACATATTTCCACCAATACTCATACCCCCTAGTTTATACTTGTGCGCCGCTAAAATGCTTCATATTTACAGAAATGTCCATATCGGTAGAAGACGCTCTGGTCATGCGCATTCCAGATTTTTCGCGAAAAACAAAGTGCACACTGCACATACCATGTCCCCATTTCTTAACCTTACATCATTTCGTTCCAATTGAGACGCTTGCCAGGAGTAAAATATACGCCAGGAACGAGTTGCATGGCTTATATGACATCAGCATGGCATTCTACATGACAAGAAACCGAGATTATACATAGTATGTACTATTTAAATGGTCGTTCTTACAATGTGTAGAAGTTTGATGAATCGTATTATATTTCGTGTACAACTTATGGTCACATGCATTCAAAGAAGTGACATCATACGGCACATTAAAAGATCGTCAGAGTATATGAACACACTCGTGGAGGTTACACAGGAGCACTACCACGAACAGCAAAAGGTAACAAAACACATTTTAATATAATACACCCGTTCACCTCACTAAACGCCCGGACGAAAAGTGACAACCTAATGTAGGGTTGAAATCACGAATGTACATGGACTCAGTAATTTTGTGTTCAGGGTGGTCTTTGTATGTTTAATGATCTCTTTAGTAAAGGGGAGAAGCATGGTGACAGAAGTTATAATGCTACTGCTGTGGGCTTCTCCAAAATGGAAATTCGCTTGTTCAAACCTAATCTAAATAGCAACATTTCACCCTGGCGTTTAGCAAAGTGAGCGAGTGCATTGTCACATTATTTTTTTTTCTTGTCAGCTTTTGCTATTCATGGTAATACTCTTGTGTAACCTTCGCGTGTGGGTGCATATACTCAGGTGATTATTCAATGTGTTGCATGTCACTTCTTCGAATGTATGTGACCATGGGCTGTGCCCGAAACATAATACGATTAATCGAACGTCTGCATCACAGTAAGGACCGTCATTTTAAAAGTACATAGAAGTGCATGTGTAATCGTGCATTATATACAACAAGCACTAAAAGTCACAAACTGCATAAAAACCGAGATCCACCAATTGTTATAAACGTTACAAATAAAATGGGGAGAATCACCAATTGTAACATCCTCTTTTGCTGGTACCGGACAGCGGACAAAACAGGGCAGGTGACGGGCCATGGAGGGTACGGTACAAGAGACAGGGCATCAGATAGTGGCCTAGAGAGGCACCGGACAGCGGACAAAACAGGTCAGGTGACGGGCCATGGAGGGTACGGTACAACAGCCAGGGCATCAGATAGTGGCCTAGAGAGGCATAGGGCAGCTGACAGCAGGGCAGGGGACGGACCATGGAGGGCGCGGCACAGCAGACAGGGCAGAAGCACGTTAACAGCACAGTCAGAAGGCAGCACCAGCGGATCCTCAGCTCGTGCTCAACATCACATGGCAGACTACGTCGGAAAGGCCGTCACACAAGGCTCGCAGACAGTTTGCAGACGATTTGGACATATGGTCCATCCTTGAGGACAGGTCTGGCATCCTATATATTGTCTGGGCGAACGTGACACCGTCAGCCACGATCAAACAAGAGCAAGCAGTGTATACTCCCGGTGAGAGACGAACCAAATGATTAGCCATTAGGCCTCGACTCACAAATTGAGTTATAAGTTGAGACGGCCTAAAGCGGGCAGCCACAGACCAACGGCGGGGTGCAAATAAGTGATCAGCTGACAAATGACGCACCTCGTTGCTTTTATGGAATGAATGCATCCAAACGTGGATGGTAAGCGAGCTTAAGCGTTTGACAGCTACCCAGTTCCATTCCCATTTTCTCGGATACTAGATGACAGTTTCCAGCCAAACTCCTAATTGATATCACGAAAACAATCATGCAACCCGCACACATTTCAACCGTGAAGGGGACATATGAACCTAGTGCAACAAACGGATACTCTGCATTGTCTTACGTCGCGCATTGACTTATAACATACATCACCAATGTCATAACCTGCACAATCACATTTAATGGGGCGTTAGCATACACAGACAAGCGCTGTACTTTTCTGCAAAAGCACTAAACCTCATTTCTACATCACACACACACACACACGGGTACAGAAACACAGCAAATCTCCTGACACTTGGAGTTAGCTGTCGCCGGCCTGTTTTTCGCCTGTTACTGGTGCCCGACCATTTTCCAGCGCCCACCCCCAGTTAGCGAGCATGCGCAGCCACACCATGCGCCGGCGGCAGCGACGGTAGCGCACCTGGACACCGTTGTTGGAGGTGATGGCCGCCACCAGCAGGCTGGACGGGTCGGCCGTCAGGAAGCGTGCCGAGAAGAGCGTCTGCAGCGACTCCTCCACCTTGGGCGTGGCGGTCAGACTGCACGAGGTGACCATGTCGCCGGCACCCGCCAACAGTCGCTCGCCGTCGTGAGAAAACACGAGGGACGTCACCGACCTGTCAACAGCGCCCGTCAACGCAGTCACCGACACCTGCTCCGAGCAGTCAACACGGAAGCTGCCTCCTCGGGAACATTAACAGGGGAGCTGGCGCCCCGGGGACAACAGGGGAGCTGCCCCCCCCGGGGACGACAGGGGAGCTGTCCCCTCGGAGACATCAACAGGGGAGCTGCCAACCGGGGACATCAATAGGGGTCCCCGGGTGGCTCTGTTGATGTCACCTGTTGATGCCCCACCCGAAGACATCAACAGGGGAATTGCCCCATCGGGGTCATGAACATGGGAGCTGTACTCAGGCCGTCAACACGGGAGCTGCCCCTCGGGGACATCAACAGGGGAGCCGCCCCCTCGGGGATATCTACAGGGGAGCTGTCCCCAGGCCGTCAACAGGGGAGCCGCCCCTCGGGGACATAAACAGGGGAGCTGCCCCCTCTGGAACATCAACGGGGAAACTGCCCCCAGGCCGTCAACAGAACTGTCTCCAGGCCGTCAACAGGGAAACTGTTCCCGTGCTCGTCAGTCCCACAGTCCCAGACAACGTGGCTGGCTGGAACTGCACAGGACTCAGCACCGTACAATTGGAAGCTCGAAAATAGTAATTCGGAAGCTATGCTTCCACTGCACTCGCAACTTCGTGGCAACCAGTGCCGTTAACGCCGAATGTATTATATCGGAGAACAAACCAGTGCAGTACCTGTGAATGCTGCACACAGTCTGCCCTTGTCCATGTGTGGGCATTGTCACCGGTATTGTCTCGCGAACGGCCACCGACAATGCCACACAATGTGACGGCGAGCGCTAGCAACAGTCACCCGAGTGTGCGGCCGCTGATCCACATCGTCTGGGCGGATTGCGCCGCGTTGTGCGGCCACTGACCCGGCGAAGCCGCGCTGGGTGGCGATGACGCGCCGCTGGCGCAGGTCCCACGTCTCGTACATGTTGGACGACGTGCCGACCACCAGCTGCAGCTGGTCGCGGCTCAGGCGCGAGCACAGGTACAGGTCGTGCTCGGCGTTCGAGCGCATCTGCAGCGCCTGGTAGTCGCGGCTCGGCCGGCGGTCCTCGCTCCACACCCAGCAGAAGATCTCCTTCTCGGCCACCGACACGATCGAGCTGTTGTCTGCGGCGGACACGGCCGGGCGGCGTCACCGGTGCTGCCTGGGCAGACGCCGCTCAGCTCAGAAAGCTGGTGAACTTTATACACTGTGCTTGACACAATGCTGGGATTACTGTGCAATGTTCGTTGGAGGGCGCATTGAAGTGAAATTGTTTGCCAGTGCTGTTCTTTACATGTTTGAAGCGGCATGTAAGGGACACGAGCAACAAGTTCAACGGGCTTCAAGTATGTCTTTATCGAATATGCAGTAGATACAAATTTGCCTAACATCGGATTCCAGGTCCTAAGGCCACAAATCTTTAGCACTATTTGCACAATTTCTTGCTTTAAAAAATACCATTACGCAGTTGGAAATCCTGCTGATCGCAGCTAATTTTAAACTCTGTTTGCGACATTTGCCAAGCGCTAAAAGCAGCGAATTTTAGATGCTGTCTGCATCACTTCTGAGGCGTTATTCGCAGCATCGAGCCAGTACGGCTCGCGCAAAGGTGACAGTCCATTCACCACCCGGCCGAGACGAAGGTGTTAGTACAGGGTTGTGTGGTTCTGCATGATATTATACCGTACCACGGCGACATCCCGTATGACCGGGGTGCAGGGTCAAGCAGGATGGAGCCGTCTGGACGAGGTCGGCAAGGGCGAAATTGTGAAGTTCAGCGGCTGCAAAATAGCCATAGTTGCCAGCAAGTCGAGGCTCGCGGAGAACACCACCCCAAAAGTGGCACAAATGGAAGTGAAGTCACATAGTTTACAAACGAAGCTAGAGGTGGTGGCCCCATAGACTTCACAGACAGTTAGTCAGTTATTTGGGCTTTATGACGCTTCGACCAGACTTCACAAGCAGACCCAGAGTAGGAGGCGAATAACTATTGGAGGAAATTCTCCTGACTTGTAATAATCTGAGGAACTTATACTCTTCCACAAACTAAAGCCATGCACTTTACATTTGGCAGTTAGATGATGCGGACGTCCCCACATTGCACACGTATAAGTACTACCGAATTGGAACAAACATAAGTCAATGCAACCTCAATCTTCTCTTCATGACATCATCGGACATCTCTGATACCTGACACGTGAGTTTGGGTGTACCTTACGGCTTAAAGCACGCCTTCAAGTCTTCTATTTGAAATGAGACCATACAAGATACTTCGAAACGGATACATGTACTCCAGTCATTTGGCGGGAAACAGCAGCAATTCACAGCACCGACGCTCAAGACGTCGCCGTGAAACGTATTTGTCGTACCGCGGTCCCTCTCTCCGATAATAAGGGACGTCAGTCTCAAGTTAGCACAGCAAAGAGCTCCACTCAGCTCACACATACAAACACAAAAAAACGACACGAAGGCAAAAGAAAGCAAGAAACAAAGCAAAACCAAGCGGACTAAACAAACGCAACGATTAACATAAACCTCCGCCATGCGTACTGCTATTTTTTGCTTACAACAGCACTCGCCCGACAACTAAGCAGACCTTCACGCAACAACGTTAAAGGCCACCACTGTGCTCTAGCCAGTCAACACAGGAACAGCAATCACCAGCGGGCGAACATGGAGCTGAATCCGTGTGCTGGCTCACGTCTACAATTGCGCCACCACGAACCCAGCCTTCTCGGTCAAAATTCTGAGCAGAAATTATGTTCCATGCATAAAACATATAAGTCACACCAAACGTCACACAGGGGTGCAGATTTGGGGACCGTAAGATACATGCTTGCTCTAAACCTGGATTTGTTTCTCGAATTCATCGCTCACGTTTCCACTTTTGTGAGATCGAGAACTTCGGAGACCCGAGGCAAATACCTGGACATTCCGGGGACCAAGCCGAGGTGAAGATATCAAACCACTCCGCCGATCTCGAACTTATCTCGACCGCACGGCTTCGGACCCATATCTGCGGCGATAATTAGATCTATGTCGACCCGGACGCCCGTACACGTTGGAGGGCAAGGTCCGTCGGAGGTGGGAGCTCACCTTCACTCAAACTGAGCGAGATGACACGCAGGTTGTGCTGGCTGAAGGTGTACAGCAGGGTGCCGGCGGTGGTGCTCCACAGCTTGATGCGGCCATCCGCGCCGCCAGTGGCGAAGTAGGTGCTGTCGGGGGAGAAGGTGCAGCACGTGATGTTGCCGTCGTGCGCCGCCTCGTGCTGGTGAATTTCACCGCCCAGTGTGTCCCACACCTGCACACGCGGAGGCAGTTAGCACGTCTGACCGGAACCAAGAACACACCACGCTAAATAAGGGTCGGGACCAAGAACATACACAACGCTGCATAAGGGCCGGGACCAAGAACATACACCATGCTGCATAAGGGTCGGGACCAAGAACTTACACAACGCTGCATAAGGGCCGGGACCAAGAACATACACCACGCTGCATAAGGGCCGGGACCAAGAACATACACCATGCTGCATAAGGGCCGGGACCAAGAACATACACCATGCTGCATAAGGGCCGGGACCAAGAACACACCACGCTGAATACGGGTCGGGACCAAGAACATACACCACGCTACATAAGGGTCGGGACCAAGAACATACACAACGCTGCATAAGGGTCGGGACCAAGAACTTACACAACGCTGCATAAGGGCCGGGACCAAGAACATACACAACGCTGCATAAGGGCCGGGACCAAGAACATACACCATGCTGCATAAGGGTCGGGACCAAGAACTTACACAACGCTGCATAAGGGCCGGGACCAAGAACATACACCACGCTGCATAAGGGCCGGGACCAAGAACATACGCCATGCTGCATAAGGGCCGGGACCAAGAACACACCACGCTGAATACGGGTCGGGACCAAGAACATACACCACGCTACATAAGGGTCGGGACCAAGAACTTACACAACGCTGCATAAGGGCCGGGACCAAGAACATACACAACGCTGCATTAGGGAACAGTGAAGAGGTTGATCACGGTACCCCACGTCCGGGACGACACCGCGCTGGCCACCCTATTGCGCCATGTGAGAAACGGCCTCGTGAAGTCCCACACCTTCACCTTAAGGATACGACACGGGCCATATGGCATACACACACACAAGTCGGCGTTCTCCACTCCATGCATGCATGGGCGATATCGGCTACCAGCCCATCCCAGGCGTACTCCCTGGCCCATCCCTAGCGTGTTCCCCGACTCGTCCCAGGCGTACCCCTGGCCCATCCCTGGCGTGTGACCCGACTTAGCCCAGGTGTACTCCCTGGCCCATCCTCGGCGTGTTCCCCGGCCAGTCCCAGGCGTACTCTCTGGCCCATCCCCGGCGTGTTCCCCGACTTAACCAAGGCGTACTTCCAGATCCAGCCCATCCCAAACACTCTCGCTGGTGCAGGCCACACCACCACGGTGAGCCGACCTTGAAGGCGCCGGAGGCGTCGCCCGAGACGATGTAGGAGCCGTTGTCGGAGTTGTCGTCGGACCAGTCGACACACATGACACCGGCAGTGTGTCCGGTCAGTGTCTGGTCGCTGTCGTCGCGAAGTGTGCTGGTGCCGTACCGCAGGGCGCCCGTCGACGAGTGACGCACCCTCGGCGACGGTGGCCGCCGGGTGGGTGACCCTGAGGCCAGGGGCGGTGTCAGGAGTCGTCGGTCATCGAGTGGGCAACCCTGAGGTCAGGGGCGGTGTCAGGGGTCGGTAGGTTATTGGGTAGGCGAGCCCTGAGGTCAGGATCGGTGTCAGGGGTCGGCAGGTTATCAGGTGGGCGAGCCCTGAGGTTAGGGGCAGAGGCAGGGGTCGGCGGTCACCGGGTGAGCGACCCTGAGGTTAGGGGCGGTGCCAGGAGGTCGGCCGTCATCGGGTAGGCGCTCCTCAGGGCGGGGACAGCGTCAGGGGGTCGGCCGTCGCTGGGTGTGCCACCTTGGGGTCAGGGAGTGATGGTGAATTTGGATCCAGGGGCGTGTCGACAACCACGTCATTTTCAACCAGCAGCCGTGTTTACAAGGTATCTAGAGTAGCATTGGCATCACTAAGTATTAATACGTAACCAAGTGGGCGAAACACGACATCAAAGTTCGCTTACTGAAGGAAAGTCAAGACGTCCTCAGGGGCTATGCCAGCAGAATCGTCCACCAGTAGCGAACGCAAAGCGGTGTCGAAGTCTGCCGTTTTAAAACAAACCGGCGGCACGAAGATTCAAACGGTGAACGCATGTTTAAAAAAAATGGTGCACAGCAAGCAGGTCAGAAAAACGTAGACATAATAATGCAAGCCACCTACAGCCAGTGTGAAGCTATCATGGCTACGTACTGTTTATGGCTACAGTAGACTACTTGGCGACACACTACGCATGGTGAAAAGTCTCGCTTTCCGTAAAATGACCAGGAATCCGAAAGCACGAAATACCGCCAGGCTTTTCAACAGCCAAGGAATAGGCATACGTCATGAAATGCACGATGAACGGGGTATGTGATGCTGAGCATTCCTAAAAGATGAAATGCTGTAACTTGTCCACGGAGAACGGTTCTTCGGAACACTCGCCGAGTCTCTCATCAGGAGCTGACCTTAAGTTATCTTTTTTAGTCAATTTGGAGGTCGCCAAACAGCCTCCACTCGATCAATAAACCGCTAACAGTGTAATGGTTAATATGACATACACCATCACATACGCACCATTACAAGTTAGTTATTGGGACTTTAGGGCGCATCGACTTCATTACAAACACGAGCTTTGGATTACTAAGGGTATGATCGGTTATTGGGGTTTAGGGGCGCATCGACTGCAAAGGTCATGCAGCTAAGGGTATGATCTAAAACGGCGATGAGACCTATGCAGAAATATGAAATGTGATCCGGTTCACATGTTCGGGGCAAAAAGAAAGAGGCGCACAGACTGGACTGTATGGACCGGACGGAGAGGGAGGGAGGGGGAGGGAGGGAGGGAGGGAGGGAGGGAGGGAGGGGAGGGGAGGGGAGGGGAGGGAAGGGACGGGACGGGACGGGACGGGACGGGACGTGACGTGACGTGACGTGACGGGACGGGACGGGGCGGGGACGGGGCGGGGCGGGGCGGGACGGGACGGGACGGGACGGGACGGGACGGGACGGGACGGGACGGGACGGGACGGGACGGGACGGGACGGGACGGGACGGGACGGGACGGGACGGGACGGGACGGGACGGGACGGGACGGGACGGGACGGGACGGGACGGGACGGGACGAGGGACGGGACGGGACGGGACGGGACGGGACGGGACGGGACGGGACGGGACGGGACGGACGGGACGTGATGTGACGTGATGTGACGGGATGGGACGTGATGGGACGGGACGGGACGTGATGGGACGGGATGGGATGGGATGGGATGGGATGGGATTGGATTGGATGGGATGGGATTGGACGGGACGGGACGGGACGGGATGGGACGGGACGGGACGGGACAAGACAAGACAAGACAAGACAAGACAAGACAAGACAAGACAAGACAAGACAAGACAAGACAAGACAAGACAAGACAAGACGAGACGAGACGAGACGAGACGAGACGAGACGAGAGACAAGACAAGACAAGACGAGAGACAAGACAAGACGAGAGACAAGACAAGACGAGACGGCACAAAACGAGACGAGACGAGACGAGACGAGACGAGACGAGACGAGACGAGACAAGACAAGACAATACAAAACAAAACAAAACAAGACAAAACGAGACAAGACGAGAGACAAGACAAAAACAAGACCAGACAAAACGAGACAAACAAGACAAGACGGGACGAGACGAGACGAGACGAGACGGGACGGGACGAGACGAGACGAGACGAGACGAGACGAGACG
The DNA here is from genome assembly GCA_034440615.1 of Ashinkailepas kermadecensis. Taxonomy (NCBI): domain Eukaryota; kingdom Metazoa; phylum Arthropoda; class Thecostraca; family Neolepadidae; genus Ashinkailepas; species Ashinkailepas kermadecensis. Next base: position 26,221 of record JAOTOM010003157.1, read on the forward strand.
AGACGAGACGAGACGAGACGAGTTAGTTAGTTAGTTATTTGGGTTTAAAGGGCGCATCGACTGCAATGGTCACATAGCGCGCATAACAAGTTTATTGATAAAAACCAGTAGTAAAATCGTGGCAAAACAGTGTCATGCTGAGGTGTAATTCCCAGCATACTGTCTCAGTTAAAACACTTCTTCGCAGTCAGCCGTTTAGAGATATGGTATGGAGCCTTCGCAGGTGTTACGGTCAGGACGGTCGTCTATCCCACACGTCTCGGCTTACGGGTGGGTACCTCATCACGGGCGACTCAGCGCGGGGACGGGACCTGGGACTCGCTTCGGTCGGTGGCGAAATAGGCATCCGCTTTCGGCTGGTAGGTGGTGTAAGTGGCTGGCCTGTGAATGGGACAGGTGGAGGTGGACCCATTATTTCTCCAGAGGGGCCAAGTGGTGCACGCGGTACCGACGGTGGGCGTTCTCGCACGCCGAGCCTCGCAGCCATGGAACATTTTCGCACTGCGCCTTTCCCACCGATGTTTCATGCCACACTGGTAGATCGTTCTGCTCGACCTCGCGCTGTCAGGTCCGGAGCTCCACTTCGCACAGGAATTCCCAGTGACGGCAATGAGCTGGTCGATCGGAGAGGTAAAATAGTCGATGGGGGTGGTAAATTAGGGAATTCTGCGGGAGTTGTTTGAGTGGATGCCACCATGATCGGTTCAGTCACCGGGGTTGCGGTAGCGTCAGTTTGGCAGGCGATCGTGCGCTGCTCAGGACGACGTTGTTTTGGGGAACTGAACAAAGTTTCTGTCTGCACAACAGCAGGGCAAGCCGGTAAGACGTAGTCGGCTGCAACTCCAGTTACTGCCGCCGGGATTTCATCTTCTGAGTTTACCTGGATTATTGCCAGACCACATTCCTTTAGCAGGCCAATCAATTGGCGGGCTGTCATCTTATCCAGAGCATCGCGCCCAGGAGGATCACAGCTCCGTGGTGCAGGTGTAGTAGGTGGCATGTCTGTTCGCTCCTGGGATGACTCGGGTTGAAGGGGATGAGTGGAGCTGGCCACCACGGCCGCATAAGAGAGAGGTGTAGTGGCCGTCTTGGTCGTTTCCCGAGCTTCTCGGAATGACACGCCCCTGTCACACTTCAATCTTATAATACTCTGCTCCCGTTTGAAAACCGGGGCAGACTCGGTCACGAGCAGAATGATCGCCCTTGCAGTTTGGACAGCATAAGGTTTCCGACGTGCAAGCGTCCACAGAATGATCCGAGGAGGCACATCGCAGACACCTCGGCTTTGATCGACAGTGGCGGCTGGTGTGTCCGTACCTGTGACAGGCGAAGCATGACGAGACGAGACGAGACGAGACGAGACGAGACGAGACGAGACGAGACGAGACGAGACAAGACGAGACGAGATGAAATGAAACGAGACGAGTCGAGACAAGACAGAGCACAGGGCGAGATATAACCAGGAAGTTCCCAACGTGACCGGACGAGATGGAGCAACACGGAACACGAGGCAAGGCAGGACGAAACAGGACATAACGAGATAGAAGACTAGACAGAACGGACGAGGCCGGGCACGAGTCGGGACAGCACAGACGGCGGCACGACACGGCGCGCGGGTCGCCCTCCCCGCCGGCACGCCCCTACCGTTTAGTCTGTTGGCGTCATCTGCCGCGCGGATGGCCTTCGCCAGGTCCCAGATCTTGAGTGTGTGGTCGTCGCTGGCGCTGACGAAGCGGTTGCCGTCCGGACTGACCGTCAGCTGTTGGACGCGCTCCGTGTGACCACGGAACGCGGGGTACTCGTCGCCCGTGATCACGTTCCACAGCTGGGGGAAGAGAGGCTCGTCACTCATCAACGCCGCGCTCCGTGTGACCAGGGAAGGCGGGGTACTCGTCGCCCGTGATCACGTTCCACAGCTGGGGGAAGAGAGGCTCGTCACTTATCAACGCCGCGCGCCAGACACCACGGAACTATTCATTCCACGCTTATCTCACTTAAATTAATTACGAATTCCTCTTAATACCAGCTCCAACATTGCTTCTCGTAGTGGTAGACTTTTGTGGTGACAAGTAACGCCTTGACGGGGAGGACGGTGTACGTTTGTGCCATCTCCTGTCCTACCTCGTCCATGCGTTCACCTGTCCTGTTCTATGTTGTCTGCCTCCTGCCTCGCCCCATCGCATCCCATCTCCTACCCTGCCTGGCTCCGTCCCGTCGCGTCTCCCGTTCTGTCTAGTACCGTCCTTTCCTCCCTTGTCCGCCTCCTCCCCCGCTCAGTCCAGTCTCCTGTCGTACCTGGCCTGCGTCACTGTGTCGCCTTGTGTCGACTCGTTCAGTTTTGGTAAGTCGGAATACAACGTGGATATCGGTGTTATCTTGTGGATAACACGAATATGGTTCTGCTGATTTCTAGCCATACTGTACCCATATTCAAAGTACCTGTCGTAAACCAAAATTAAAATATCTAACATAGTTTTTACAACCGCGGAATAGGGACGGGGATTACCGAATTGTTAAGGCGTTGAGCCCTGGGTACCAAAGGTCCCGGGTTCAACACTCGCACCACTCGAGACGTTTCCCAATCTCGCGGCCCACCGACGAAACAGTGTGGACGGCGCCATTAGACGTCACCGTGCATAAAGTGCGTCGAGAACCACCCAATAAACAAACAAACAAACGAACAACTTCGAAATATCACGATAGGTTTCCCGCAGGGTTCGGTCATTGGAGTTCTGCCCTTTATCCTATATATTAGCTGGTGGTGGTGGTGGTGGTTGTGGTTGCGACTGTACGACACACTCAGCAGCCAAGACCAATTGGCGTCGCCGGCCTCTCACCCTGGCAGGAAGGGCGGGCACCGCGGGGAATCGAACCCCGTACCTCTGGCATGCCAGACGCTCAGCTTAACAACTGAGCTAACGACGCCCCTCCTATACACTAGCTGAATGTGGCTATTTTGGCATAGCCAAAAATCAGCAGTCTCGCCGCCGGCCGCCGGCCGCCCGCCGGCGCAGCGCGGCGGGCCGCGAAGCCAGGTACAAATACTCTGTTGGTGGAGCGCACCTGCCACCTGCCGGCGCGGAGGCGAACCCGTCGAGCATGTATTACCCTTTTTAACCGTTGGCCAAATTTCATCATCCTACTTGCAACCGTTGTCGAGATATAGATGCAAAAGTACACGACACCGAATGCGGCGCGAACGGACTTCGTTCAGTCTATCTTTTACTATATTAGACTAATATCGGCACTCATCGGCGTGCGACACTCCCGCCAACGGAGAGCAGTGTGTGTGTGTGGGGGCAGTTAACCACACTCACTCAGTTGTTTATCGACACATTCGCATGCAGAATGGCATGTACAATGCTTGTAGCATTGCGGCAGCAACACCACGTACAAAGTATGCGCCTTATTCGTTAGATATTTCGGCTTTAGGGCGCTGCGCCTTATTCGCTGCGATCAAGGTCAATAGAAGTCAACGACATGGATCGTGTCCGTACCTCCGTTATTTATCAACATATTCACGTGGAATTTTGCATGCAAGATATTCGCAACATAACGATAGTGACAACGCATACAAAGAATGTATGCGCGTGTTCTGCTGGGTCACTGATAATGTTATCATAGGCCAACAACATTGGATAAGGCCCGCAAATTAGCTGTTTTTCAACATACGTCGCGAAATTTCCCATCCATATTCTTCGCAATGTTTCCACAACTTGTATAGTGTCAAAGCATGAAGGCAACCTACTGAGGTCAATGCTAAGGCTACATTAGGTTACTGATATTGACTGCTCGTATCTGTGCTGCGTCCATAAAAATTGTACACAAAAATGCAGCGGTACTGCAGCAATAAATATCAGAAGAAATGCGTGCACCTGGTTTACTCAACATTAACCAGAGGCGGATTCCGTTATCTGAAAAGAAGCATGGTACATAGTCAGTATACGGGTTGTATTCCACTCAGCGGCAACTGCCATGCCCACTGACGTGATAAAGCGGGATCGTCCATGCTACCCTCTGGATCCATGCCACCCTCTGGATCCGCCACTGCTCACACAGGGCGTCGTCGGGTGGCCAACGCCGTGCCAACTGGGCAGGCAGGCCGTCCGTCGGTCGGCCACTTGCTCTGTTTGTAGTCATGTTCACAAGGATGGTTCGATTGAGACAATTTTTGGCATGTCGATGCACAACTGATGGGGGAAAACGCATCGGGGAGGATTTTGCCCATACTTAGTTACTGTCCCAACATGTAAGAAAAACCTGAGGTGTCGTTAACTCCCCTCCGCCACCATCAGTGACTAGGTTAACGATCTTTGCAACGTTTCCAATATGGAAAGTGTGTACTTATTTGTAGATAGCACTGCCGTAACCATGACAGCTAACAATCTTGAGGCTGAAAATAAAGTGGGTGACTTAGTTTCCAGAATTACATCATGGTCTCACACTAATATATTATCTTTAAATATTCTGCATTTAACAACAAGACGGGCTATGATATCTTTTCCAGGAAGCCACGTGATGATTTTGATATCAAAATAAATAGGTTTTTTGTCCTATAGGACGACACGGCTGGGCAAAATATCTAGGTGTGTTTGTAAATGAGAATTTGACATGTGAAAGTTATACCAACGCTATTTCTCAAAAACAGGAGAAATATTTGACGGATATGAAAATCTAGGTACATTTTACCGACTTATGAATTGCTAGTTCCGCATGATTTCCCAATCCTGCCATATATGAAGTTCTGCACTGTTGTTGGGGAATCAATTACCACACACGGGCTGATCAGAGTAATAAGTTACAAGAACGTGTGATTATAATTATTAATATAAAGCCATATGTGTATCTTATAAATGAAATTGTTTGTCAAGCATAAAATTATCAAGTTCCCAAACATAATTCATAAATGTTACTCCGTTTTCTTAACCAAACATTACCATCACCTCTTTCTGATATACTCCAACTACACCAACAGGGAAACCTCAGGGTTAGGCAACAATTTGAAATATCTTTTTTCTGCCACAAATTATATGGCATTTTCCTTACCTTTACTACGCCAAAAGCTTGGAATAAAATCATAAGTTTTCGGTTCTGTAGAATTGAAGATGTACATAGAAACGAAGTCACCATGAAAAACATGGTATGCAATATATTGATTAGAGAACATGAGCACTGCAATGAATGCGACTGTTTGACCACCTATGCATCATTGATGTTTGTTTTATTTTCTACTCTTTCTCTCTTCTTGTATGGTTTTGTTCTATATTTCCTTGATATATTTTTGGGTGCATTAATATTGCTTTAAGGAAAATATAAGACTGTGATGATATTATGATATTAAGTCCCCCATTAAAACCCAGGTATTTTTTTGAGTTATCGATGTCGTTACTAGCTTTGCTATTTGTCTGCGAGGTCCCCATTACAATTATTGTAATAACATCTGGTGGCGGAACCTGTCTAGCATGAAAATTGATAGTGATGTGACCTACCTTGACTTGCTTTACGATCACCTCATCCCTGAAATCTAACGTAATTAGGTCACGTGGATAAGGAAGGGCACCACTGCCTCCCTATTAATGGGTAAGGCTAAGTAAAGAAGACAAAATAGGCACCTGTTGAAATATGATTGCACATCTGGTCTCGGAATAGCAGAACGTCGATAAGGACTCCGTCAATACGCTGTGGTGTGTGCGTGTGACGGCTTAGTGGTACGGTATGGAGAACGCGCCCACCGCGCTGGTGATGCATGCATTTGTGGGGACGCTGGCGCCCTTGGCTACCCGTCAATCGTCGCCACTGCACTAATGGGCCTCGTCATGCGCGTCACTATGACTACCCGCACGTGTCACAGTCATAACCGGCATCGCCGATTATGACTGACTGACTGCGACTTGTCCTCCGATATGACTTCAGGCAATCCCGACCGAAGTGTGGCGGCCGTGCGTGACATGGCCTGACCCGGACTGACCTTGATGTGGCCGTCGCCGTAGGCGGTGAGATCCAGATCGGCTGTGTGCGTGACATGGCCTGAGCCCGACTGACCTTGATGTGGCCGTCGCCGTAGGCGGTGAGATCCAGATCGGCTGTGTGCGTGACATTGCCTGAGCCCGACTGACCTTGATGTGGCCGTCGCCGTAGGCGGCGAGAGCCAGACTGACCTTGATGTGGCCGTCGCCGTAGGCGGTGAGTGCCAGGTTGGCTGTGTGCGTGAACACGACATCGCAGACGGAGCCCGAGAACACCTTGGTGAGCAGCACGTTCGACCAGCGCATCATCTCCTTGTTGCTGAAACGGGCGGCATCGGTGTAGCGTCACGACAATATCGAGTCACCCCTCAGCGCTGCCAATGTTCCACACCAATGAACACGCTTAGAGTCCTACATCGACACATTCAACTGCAATAATTGTGATGTTGCATTGCCTTCTCAATCAGTACCCAGCCAAACCCTCCACCCTTCTCCCATGACCGGTGGGTCCCCGAGCTGCCACTCAGCCCACCCCTCCACCCTTCTCCCACGGCCGGTGGGCCCCCGAGCTGCCACCCAGCCCACCCCTCTGCCAGTCTCCCACGACCGGTAGGTTCTCGAGCTGGCACCCAGCACATCTCTCCGCACGTCTCCAACGGTCAGCGGATTCCCGAGCTGCCACCCAGCCCACTCCTCCCTTCGCCTTCCGTCGCCGGCGAACACCAAGCGGCCACCCGGTGCCTCACCACCAGCGCAGGAACAGCTGTCCCTGGGCGTCTCTTGCGTCTCGCACGGCTGCCCGACACACGGCCGAAGACTCCGGCTGGCACAGCGCCAGCTGCACCATGGCCGTGTTCGGCTCAGCGGCCGGAGCGTCGGCCGGCGGCCGCGGCGGCAACCGGTGGCCAGCCGTCCGCACAAAGTTCTCGAAGTCGCGCCGGCGCACCTCACCGTCTTCGGCCTGCCAACGGACGGCGTGTGAGCAGCGCGGCCCGCCACACTGTCGGGGCTTACTGCTGTATGGAGCTGAGGTGTGCACCTTCCACTTCAGCTGCCATAGGCACAGATCACGCAACCAGCTTGACCCGAAACCGCCACCATATCTTCCCACTCAACCACGGTGAACACACATTGTGCAGTTGCAGACTATCATATTTACACATTTTCACAAAAAAATATTCTACGAAATCACAACACATGAAACAACACCTTTGGGGAGCTGAACAAGCCCCAACACATCTGGCCATCTCCTCACAGGCTCTCCACGGGCTGGCCATGCCCCCACAGACTCTCCACGGGCTGGCCATGCCCCCACAGACTCTCTATTCACCTAGCCATCCTCTCATTCAGCTCCCCACACACTTGGCCATTCCTCACCGGCTCCCCACGTACTCGATCGTCCTTCACCAGTTCCCCACGCGCCTTGCCATCCTCTCATCAGCTCCCTGCACACCTGGCCATCCCTCACCGGCTCCCCACGTACTCGATCGTCCTTCACCAGTTCCCCACGTGCTTTGCCATCCTCTCATCAGCTCCCTGCACACCTGGCCATCCCTCACCGGCTCCCCACGTACTCGATCGTCCTTCACCAGTTCCCCACGCGCCTTGCCATCCTCTCATCAGCTCCCCGCACACCTGGCCATTCCTCACCGGCTCCCCACGTACTCGATCGTCCTTCACCAGTTCCCCACGCGCCTTGCCATCCTCTCATCAGCTCCCTGCACACTTGGCCATTCCTCACCGGCTCCCCACGTACTCGATCGTCCTTCACCAGTTCCCCACGCGCCTTGCCATCCTCTCATTCAGCTCCCCACACACTTGGCCATTCCTCACCGGCTCCCCACGTACTCGATCGTCCTTCACCAGTTCCCCCGCGCCTTGCCATCCTCTCATTCAGCTCCCCACACACTTGGCCATTCCTCACCGGCTCCCCACGTACTCGATCGTCCTTCACCAGTTCCCCACGCGCCTTGCCATCCTCTCATTCAGCTCCCCACACACTTGGCCATTCCTCACCGGCTCCCCACGTACTCGATCGTCCTTCACCAGTTCCACACGCGCCTTGCCATCCTCTCATCAGCTCCCTGCACACCTGGCCATCCCTCACCGGCTCCCCACGTACTCGATCGTCCTTCACCAGTTCCCCACGCGCCTTGCCATCCTCTCATCAGCTCCCCGCACACCTGGCCATCCCTCACCGGCTCCCCACGTACTCGATCGTCCTTCACCAGTTCCCCACGCGCCTTGCCATCCTCTCATCAGCTCCCTGCACACCTGGCCATCCCTCACCGGCTCCCCACGTACTCGATCGTCCTTCACCAGTTCCCCACGCGCCTTGCCATCCTCTCATCAGCTCCCCGCACACCTGGCCATCCCTCACCGGCTCCCCACGTACTCGATCGTCCTTCACCAGTTCCCCACGTGCTTTGCCATCCTCTCATCAGCTCCCTGCACACCTGGCCATCCCTCACCGGCTCCCCACGTACTCGATCGTCCTTCACCAGTTCCCCACGCGCCTTGCCATCCTCTCATCAGCTCCCTGCACACCTGGCCATCCCTCACCGGCTCCCCACGTACTCGATCGTCCTTCACCAGTTCCCCACGCGCCTTGCCATCCTCTCATCAGCTCCCTGCACACCTGGCCATCCCTCACCGGCTCCCCACGTACTCGATCGTCCTTCACCAGTTCCCCACGCGCCTTGCCATCCTCTCATCAGCTCCCCGCACACCTGGCCATCCCTCACCGGCTCCCCACGTACTCGATCGTCCTTCACCAGTTCCCCACGTGCTTTGCCATCCTCTCATCAGCTCCCTGCACACCTGGCCATCCCTCACCGGCTCCCCACGTACTCGATCGTCCTTCACCAGTTCCCCACGCGCTTTGCCATCCTCTCATCAGCTCCCTGCACACCTGGCCATCCCTCACCGGCTCCCCACGTACTCGATCGTCCTTCACCAGTTCCCCACGCGCCTTGCCATCCTCTCATCAGCTCCCCACACACGTGGTCACCCCCTCACCGGCTCCCCACGAGCCTGGTCGTCCACCTCACCATAGCCCTCTCCAGCTCCTCACGTACCCGGTCGAGGAACTCGGCGTACTTCCTGTAGTCGCTGAGCAGGTCGCTGGGGCCGGTCACGCGCAGCTTGTTGCCGACGAACGACAGGCTGAAGTAGAGTCGCGGGAACAGCTCGTACTGGCCGGCGTGGTACACGTGGTGGCCCATGTACCACAGCATGTACTCGTCGTCGGGAATGTTTCCGTAGTCGTGTGCGCATTGCTCTAGGTACCGTCCAACCAGCTGGGCGTGCAGACTCCGCTTCTGCGACCGACACGGGCAGCTCAGGCGAAGCACGAAGCGGTCAGACCTTCTCCGGGGTAGGCGACAAGCCAAAGAGGTGTCAAATTAGGTAACCAACCAACTCAGCCAACTAACCGTACCGACAGATCAGGAAGTGTCTACGGTACTTCAAAAGTTAACGAGAAACCTCAGTGGTATAAGGATAGACAACCAACCAGCTAACCTTTTGAACTTAAGCGCTTCTGACACTAGGAATTAGACAAGGAGCTACAGACGTGCGAGGTTATATATTTAACAGAATATGGTGACCAGAACGAGGCTACCAGTGAATGGTAAGATGCTTCAAGGTAAAAATGTGCGAGGCCAGAATCAGAGTTGTGAGGCAGGTGCTCTGGACTAGATAGGACTAGAAGAATAGGCTTAGAAGAAGACAAGCAGAGTCCATGCGCCAACACCACATCTGAGTCATATCGTAGCTAATAGCATATGTCCCATTGAACGTGTGATGGAGCGAAGAATGGTAGGGGGGGGGGGGTACTCAGCCTAGTAAATATTTTATTGGGATCGGACACCATGTGATGACCCTTGGAAATCGCCATTGTTCACGAGTTCGTCAGGCTGGGCGACAAGAAAAAGAAACATTGACCATCTTCCTTAACAGAAAATGTGCTCAAACGAAACTTTCAAGTTTTTATTCCTCTTCGGTCAGAAATACTACATTAATATACAGCATTTGTCTTTGAATCAAATATTTTAAGTCGGCTTAGGAATGCATCTCGTGACAAAATTTATCCCTGGATCGCGACATAAATGAGATCTTCGAAGGCATCTTCGACAAACATAAAATAAATATGTGTTAATGAGAAATCGTCGCAGGAAGAAAATACGCAAAATGCCGTACCAGAGAAGCGAAGCGAACAAATCACGAAACAATCCCAAAATGAGCTATTCATGATTTGGACAATATCGCCATCCAAACGACGAGAGTGCGCACCTTTAGTGTAACATAAGGAAACATGGTATGCTTAATGGGTGACCAACAAGACTGGAGATCCCTGACCAAACCAGGGGGCCCAAGTTCTGATTGTCACGACATATTTTCAGATTAAATAGAGAAAAGGACAAATTAGCATTATCAAACCATTATTACCAAACCAGGGGGTCCGGACCCACCCGGGATCTCCAGCTATTGTGACCACTGACCATCCACCTTTCAAGGACCACTGACAAGCTCCACTTTCAAGGACCCAACAGCAACCTTGATTGCCAAAGTCAACTAAGTGACTCACCTGTTCCCGCGAGTACGCCGTGTCCAAGTAGTCGAATATCAGGTCGTGCATGCTATAAAACATCGTATCCAACTTGACGTCCCACATTTCTTGCGCCAGCGATTTTTTCACCAAGTCTAGCATAATACCTTCTACTTCTTCCTCTGGCAGGGACCAGTACGTGCAAAGTACCTGCGGACAACAGGGACGGTCGGTTGGTTGACACAGCACCTGCGGACAGCAGGGGTGGTCGGTTGGTTGACACAGCACCTGCGGACGGCAGGGGTGGTCGGTTGGTTGACACAGCACCTGCGGACAGCAGGGGTGGTCAGTTGGTTGGCACAGCACCTGCGGTTAGCAGGGGTGGTCGGTTGGTTGACACAGCACCTGCGGACGGCAGGGGTGGTCGGTTGGTTGACACAGCACCTGCGGTTAGCAGGGGTGGTCGGTTGGTTGACACAGCACCTGCGGACAGCAGGGGTGGTCGGTTGGTTGGCACAGCACCTGCGGACAGCAGGGGTGGTCGGTTGGTTGACACAGCACCTGCGGACAGCAGGGGTGGTCGGTTGGTTGACACAGCACCTGCGGACAGCAGGGGTGGTCGGTTGGTTGACACAGCACCTGCGGACAGCAGGGGTGGTCGGTTGGTTGACACAGCACCTGCGGACAGCAGGGGTGGTCGGTTGGTTGGCACAGCACCTGCGGACAGCAGGGACGGTCGGTTGGTTGGTTGCCCATTGGAGCTGAAGGGCACAATGACTGCTCGGTGACACTGCGACCAAGCAACCATGGTCAGCCAATTGTTTTGTTAATGAAGAGACTCCTTCACCTTACGGCCTAGCTGAACAAAGTGAACACATTTTTATTCATGATTTTTTTTTGTTAATTCCGTACTATTCGTTTCCTTACTCAGGGCGGTAATTGTCAGATAAATTATGTCCCAGCGCTACCCTGCTCATCTGGCCGGTGATTCTCACATGACGGTGAATTCTGACCGGACAGTGTATCTTCGCCGATGCGATTCTCACCTGACAGTGGATTATCAGCTGGGGCAGGAATACCACCTGGCAATGGAACCCACCTGACAGTGGGACTCTCACCAGGCAGTGAACTGTCACCTGACAGTGGGACTCTCACCAGGCAGTGAACTGTCACCTGACAGTGGGACTCTCACCAGGCAGTGAACTGTCACCTGACAGTGGGACTCTCACCAGGCAGTGAACTGTCACCTGACAGTGGGACTCTCACCTGGCAGTGGACTCTCATCTGATAGTTGGACTATCGTTTTACAGTGGGACTCTCACCTGGCGGTGGACCCTCACCTGGCGTTGGACTCTCACCTGGCGGTGGACTCTCACCTGGCGTTGGACTCTCACCTGGCGGTGGACTCTCACCTGGCGGTGGACTCTCACCTGACAGTGGACTCTCACCTGACAGTGGACTCTCACCTGATAGTTGGACTATCCTCTGACAGTGGGACTCTCACCTGGCGGTGGACTCTCAGCTGACAGAGGACTCTCAGCTGACAGTGACTCTCATCTGATAGTGGGACTCTCACCTTACAGGGGATATTGACGTCAGCACCAAACACAGCCAGCTGGCGGAAGTGCATTGCCAGCTCGTCGTCCAGACTGCGTACGCTGAGCGCGATGGCGTCCATCACGTTCGAGTGTGCGTAGCTGTGCTGCTTCCTCAGCTTTCTGGAAACGGGCAGACACGTGAACAGCACCAGCGAAATTCCACCCTGAAAAACCCAGCAGCTCCCTAACCCAATATTTCGCACTGTCGTTTACACGTGTGTGCCGATATCAAATGCCCACTCGAGGTGAATAGCTGGTTCTGCTGGAGGCCAGAAATAAAGTTCAAGCTAAGCTCATCTGTAAAAGAAAGCACAGCATTCGCAAAGAAGAATAACACACTTTTGTACGACGGTAATAACCTGAAGTCAAACATGTTGCGTCACACAACGGCCAGCGAAAAGGCCCAGAAAAGATGTCGCATATTGCGTTGTCGGCCAGAGAACTCGTCCCTTGTGACCGTTAACAAAAACTATTCGTTAATTTTGGTTACGCGCCAATGGACCATGTTGTCGATGCAACCTCCCAAGCAGGTGCTGCCGACGTGCGAGCCTGTTTTATTTTCGCCCGCGACTCGCCCACGGTCAACGCTTTCAGTACATGTACCGTACATCATCGCACCGAACATAACTAAGCCTACAATTATCCCCGGTGAAAACTCACTCGTAGTCGGCTTGTTTTATTTTGTTGAGGCACGAGCGCCAGCGGTCGGTAGAGTCGCGGTTCCTCTGCTTGGCCGCCAGGTAGGAGCACAGCAGGGCGATCACCATGGGCGCTCCCTCGCACCGGCGGTGAATGTCGGTCGCCTCGTCGGGCAGGTTTGCCTGCGGGATCTTCAGCCGTTTCGAGAACAGCTCCTGCGACTCCAGTAGGCTGAAGCCGTCTTTAATCTGGCGGGTTCGTAGGCGCAGGCGTCAGTTCGGCGGCGAGCTAGTTGACGATCAGCTACGCCTTCCAACTAACCCAATCATAATCTATACCGAAAACCGATATATGGAGCGCGGTGAGCTCGGTGTGCCTATAAGAAGCTACTAAATTGGTTTTCAATTTTGAATACCCTTCCAGAAGTGAAGCTTGAACACCATTTTCGGAAACTATGCATTATTGTGACCGGAAGACAGCTGAAACTTTAGAAAGCATCTTATATCGAGTAGCTCCCGTGGAATTTCTTGGGAAACTGGAAATCTTCACTGCTGCCTGTGGGTATGGATGAACAACATGGTCCGGTACCATTCCAAATACTATAATCTAAATTCAGCTATTCTTCCCTGCCTTTAGCAGTTGCATGCTACATGGTGACATCTATTCCGCAAATGGCATTCGATTTTCACGAATTTTGACCAGATTAAACCGGTCGTAACGGATTACAACACACCTTTGCCACTCAACGCCGATACACATTTTTAGTCTGGTGTTGCCAGCCCTGATTGGCTCAGTGACGCGCGGTGTGGAGTTGGCCATTGATCAGGCTGGTTGTCACCCGCTACCACACTGCCGCTCACCTGGATCAGCTCGGCGCGGTCCTCCACCCTGTCCAGCACGGTCTCGTCGCGCGTGGTGAGCAGCACTTGGGCATACAGGTCGAACAGCGAGATCACGTCCGACGTCCACACGTCGTCCAGCACCAGCAGCACGGGCTGGGGCCGCCGGATGAGCAGCTTGCGCAGCTTCTCGACGGCGATCTCGATGGTGGGCGGCAGCTGGGCGGTGGAGATGTCGTCCGACAGACGTTCGCAGAGCGCCTGCACCTTGTTGATGAGCGTGTCGTGGTCGGCCTGGCCGACCGTTACCCAGAACACGCCGCCCGCATACTGCTGCAGCAGCAGCGGGTCGCGCAGCGCCTGGTTCACGCACACAGACTTGCCGATGCCGGCCATGCCGTGCACGGCCAGGAAGCGGCCGTCGCGCAGACCACTCAGGCCGTCCAGCACCTGCGTCACGTACCGCTGCCGTCGGATCACGTGCTCTGGCAGGCTGGGCACGGCGCCGACGCGCAGCATCAGGCTCAGCTCGTCGCCCGTCGCGGCCGACGACGACTCGCGCAGCTCGGCCAGCTGATTCTGCAGCCCGTCCGCCAGCCAGCCGTAATCACGCCGCAGAGCCACCACCAGCTGGTCGAACGCGTCGCCGCCGCGCCGCGGCAGCAGCTGCAGCAGCACCCGCACCTGCTCCGTCCGCGTCTTCTGCAACACCGACGGCGAATGTGAGCGAGAACAGTGTCGGTGGAGAAGAGGGCGTCTCGGATGATAGCTAAGCGGCGGAAGGGGAAGGGGTGCTGCTGAAAGATGACGTCCAAACGTGAGTGAATGGTGCAAGAAAAAGGCGGAAGTGTTGTGGAAGGCCTGACGTACGAGGATGTCGAGTAGTAGATGATCTGAGGGATACAATGCAGTCAGTGCCAAAAGGCTGCTAAGGGAGTCAGATAGAATCACATATAGTGTGTCCTGAGAAATCTATATGAAAGACGATGCCTTCACGATCGCAATGAGTTCAGAGCTATAAACCGAGATATACACAGGCAAACTGAACGAACGTACAGTAGTACCGCACACAAAAGCACACCCTGCTCCTGTGGCACTCTTGGAACCATCAGTAAAAATCCTTGTGTGTCCTCGGTAAAGGTCCGGGTGCTCAATTGTTATCGACCGACACAATTCCGACGGGAGGTCTCCTTTGTGCATGGCAGACAAGGATATGTCAATTTGAGGTGAAACCAGGTTCAAGGGTGGTATCGGTAATTGGCGTACTCGCATCACTCGGCGCACTCCCGTTCTGCTATTTTTAATAAGGTTCTGTATCTGCATACAGAAAGGTAATGTCCTTCGATTTTGCCCATTGGAGAACAGTGTCAACGTGCGGCGGGACAAAACTGCGTCGCAAGTGGGGTGCGTGGGAAACTGCCGCAGCCTACACGCATATCATAGGCCCAACATTTCACGCCTCAGTGCCAGTGGCGGTTCGTTGGCCTCTGCCGTCAGGCTCGCAGCTGGTGAGGTTCTGCAGGCACCAGTAATAATACGCAGTGCTAAGTGGTGCACTGTATCCAAAGTGCGCTTGTTGCTGGCGCAAGCGCCATCATACACGTAGCACGCGTAGTCCAGTTTGGACCGGATGAACGACTTGTAAAAAATCATCAGGGTTTTACGGTCCGCGCCGCAAGACATTTTAGCAATACATTTCAGTAGGTGAGAGACTTAAAACATTTTAATATAAGTGTCTTGATGTGGGGTTTGTATGTCAGACGACTGTCAAATTGTACTCCCAGAAATTTCACGGCTGGTTTAACTGGGATAGGCTTGCCATACAGCTCAACGTCCAGTTCCTGGATACATCGTCGACGGCAAAAATGTATTGCAGCCGTTTTATCGGTGGAAAACCGGAAACCATTTTTAATGCTCCAGCTTTGGAGCTTGTTCACTGCAAGCTGCAACTGGCGTACCATTGTTGAAGTATTCGAGGCAGAGGACCAGATTGCGAAATCATCGACAAATAGAGATCGTCCGATGTTCGGTGGGAGATCATCGCCAATATCATTGATCATCGTGGCGAACAAAGTAACGCTGAGGACCTGCCCTGCGGGACTCCATTGGCTTGTTGGAACCGTTTAGATAGTTCGTGGCCTACCCGGACGAGGAAGGAGCGTTCAGTCAAAAAGTTGCGGAAAAAAAGTGCCCAGATGGCCACAGATTCCGCACTTTCGAGCTTTCATTAAAATACCATGGCGCCAGGTTATATCATATGCTCCTTCGAGATCGAAAAAGACGGCTCCAGTGTGTTGCTTCTCCTTAAAGGCTACACGTACAGCAGTGTCGATGGTTAAGAGATGGTCCGTTGTTCCAGGATGTTTCCTAAGACCGCACTGGGCGTTGGTAAAAACGTCGTGTTTCTAAAAAAAAACATGTGAGCCGCACCTTGACCATTTTTTCTAACAATTTACACAAGCAAGAGGTCAGGGCGATGGGCCGGTAGTGGAGCGGATCGAGCCCACTCTTTCCTGGCTTTAAGACGGGGACCACGGTGGCTTCCCGCCATATGGCCGGGAATTGTCCTTCCTCCCAAACCATGTTGAAAGTCGCTAGTAGTGTATTCAGAACTCGTGAGGGAAGATGTTTTAGCATCTCGTTGTGGATGCGGTCAGGCCCCTGTGACACGCTCTTCGGGATCCGTATT
>JAOTOM010003157.1:47500-127500 GCA_034440615.1 Ashinkailepas kermadecensis
ACTAGCTCGAGTCTCGACTGCTAGGCCGCATGCCGTCGCCAGGCTCCCATGCCAGTTGGCGGCGGGAGGACTCCGTAATACCAGGTTGGGGGATTCCACGACTAGCTCGAGTCTCGACTGCTAGGCCGCATGCCGTCGCCAGGCTCCCATGCCAGTTGGCGGCGGGAGGACTCCGTAATATCGCATTGGGGGATTCGAATATGTGATCTTGCGTTCCGGAGAAAAATGGCCTATCCACTGACCTACCTCGACCCCACAGCCTCGCAGGAGCCAAATGGTCTACCCGCTGAGCCACTTCGACTCCACAACCTCGACGCATATTTGTATTCGTATTTCATGCAAGCACTTCCAGGTAACTCGTGACTATTAACGTACATGACGGGCATGAGTGGAGGACTTGACCTGTGTTGCGCCGGCTCACTTTTCACGCGACATCTAGTGGCGCCATGAGCAAGAAGTGTGCCTTTCAGAACAAAGCGTCGCTTTGTTGAGGTCGACCTTGACCGATTAGCGACGAAACTCAACAGGGAAACTGTTGAGCCACCACTCTGCCCCCCTTGATCTACTGCTACCCCTATTTGCTGACTGTGAGGTTCTATTGCCTATGCTGTCACTATTGACATATCCCTGAGATGGCAATCCCAATTCTTCCCTCCCCACCAGGAACAGGGATATCTCAGGGAAATGTTTGAATTTAACAGAAATGATGCAATTAGAGGTCATCAATTCAAAATTAAAGTTAATCACAGCAGGACAAGGTTAAGACAGTCTTTCTTCACCAACAGGGTAGTAGAACACTGGAACCAGCTGCCAGGAACCATTGTCAGTAGCAACACACTGAACATCTTTAAAAACGGCATAGACAATCATTATAAGAATAGGGGGATTGTTTTTCTGTATTCCAGGGAAGGTTGATCGACAGGGAGGAGTGGGAGTTGGGAGGAGTTTGTAATTGTTGACTGTGTTATGAAATAGCAAGTGAGTCTCTTATTAAGTCTAAATGCTTTATAACTTTATATAGGGTGTACCTAGCAGTGGATTCAGCACCTTCCTTCGGGATGTGATACTGATGAGATTGTCTATGGTAGCACAATAGGTATGATGGGAGGAGTTTGTAATTGTTGAGTGTATTATGCAATAGCAAGTGAGTCTCTTATTAAGTCTGAACGCTTTATGAATTTCTGTGGGATGTGCCTAGCAGTGGATTCGGCACCTTCCTTCGGGATGTGATGCTGATGAGGTTGTCTATGGTGGCACGATGGGTGTGATGGGAGGAGCTTGTGATTATTGAGGGTGTTAGGCGGTAGCAAGTGAGTGGTGTTAGATGGGCTGGGATATATAGCTTCCTAGGAACTTGGGATAAGGGATTGATTGGGGTGGGAGTATGTACATTCTAGTACCTTTTCTAGATAGGCTTAACCCAGATGGGCCCCTGTGGCTCTTATTAAGCCTGAATACTTTATGACTTTATGACTTTATGAAACGGCAGGAACACGGCCGAATGTGTGCCGTGCTCAGCATCGACCAAATGCAGTGCGTTAATGGCGACAAAACACAGCAGGTCGGTACTGACCGACCACAGCAGCTCAACACCAACCACACACAGCAGCTCAACACCGACCAAACACAACAGCTCAACGCCGACCAAACACGGCAGCTCAACATCGACCACACACAGCAGCTCAACACCGACCACACACAGCAGCTCAACAACAACCAAACACGGCAGCTCAAATCAACCACACACAGCAGCTCATCACCAAACAAACACAGCAGCTCAACACCGACCAAACAGCAGCTCAGCACCGACCAAACACAACAACTGGACACAGGCGGCACGGCGGACGCTGTGGGTGTCGGTGGCAGACTACCGACCACCTGGGGCGGCGAGATTGGGACGTGTCTGCCGCCGAGCCGGCCGAGCCGGCCGAGCCGGGCGGGCCGGGCGTGAGTCATGCGCAGCGGGACGGGAACCAGGGCCGTCACCGGGGAGCTGCCGCGGCACTCAGCTCGCCGGACACGCCACACTTGCATTGGTGCTGGACACACTGGTGCCGGACACACTGGTGCCGGACACACTGGTGCAGGACACACTGGTGCAGGACACACTAGTACAGGGCACACTGGTACAGGAGACACTGGTGCAGGGTACACTAGTGAAAAACAGATGCTGTTGTGGGATACTGGTGTGGGATAGAAACATTACAGAACATAACGAGGTCTGAAGACATCCCGGAGTCCCGGAGCAAACCACAGAGGACGTAGCGAGATCTGGAGACGCACCGACGCACACGGGTATCCCGAAGCAGACATCCCGAAACTGGCCGGGTCTCCCATCCCAAAACTAGCCGGGTTTCCCATCCCAGAACTGGCCGGGTCTCCGATCTCAGAACTGGCCGGGTCTCCCATCCCAGAACTGGCCGGGTCTCCCATCCCAGAACTGGCCGGGTCTCCTATCCCAGAACTGGCCGGGTCTCCCATCCAAGGACTGGCCAGGTCTCGGGTTCACACAGCCCGGCTCCGAGGAGCCGCCGATAGCGCGGGGCACAGCACCGTCATCGACGGACGGCGTCCGCACGTCTCACGGCCCAGCTGTGGCGCGCTGTTGGTCAGGTGGTCGGCACGTCTCACGGCCCAGCTGCGGCGCGCTGTTGATCAGGTGGTCGGCACGGCTCACGGCCCAGCTGTGGCGCGCTGTTGATCAGGTGGTCGGCACGGCTCACGGCCCAGCTGCGGCGCGCTGTTGGTCAGGTGGTCGGCACGTCTCACGGCCCAGCTGTGGCGCGCTGTTGATCAGGTGGTCGGCACGGCTCACGGCCCAGCTGCGGCGCGCTGTTGGTCAGGTGGTCCGCACGTCTCACGGCCCAGCTGTGGCGCGCTGTTGATCAGGTGGTCGGCACGTCTCACGGCCCAGCTGTGGCGCGCTGTTGATCAGGTGGTCGGCACGGCTCACGGCCCAGCTGCGGCGCGCTGTTGGTCAGGTGGTCCGCACGTCTCACGGCCCAGCTGTGGCGCGCTGTTGATCAGGTGGTCGGCACGTCTCACGGCCCAGCTGCGGCGCGCTGTTGGTCAGGTGGTCGGCACGGCTCACGGCCCAGCTGCGGCGCGCTGTTGGTCAGGTGGTCGGCACGTCTCACGGCCCAGCTGTGGCGCGCTGTTGGTCAGGTGGTCGGCACGGCTCACGGCCCAGCTGCGGCGCGCTGTTGGTCAGGTGGTCGGCACGGCTCACGGCCCAGCTGCGGCGCGCTGTTGGTCAGGTGGTCGGCACGTCTCACGGCCCAGCTGTGGCGCGCTGTTGGTCAGGTGGTCGGCACGTCTCACGGCCCAGCTGCGGCGCGCTGTTGGTCAGGTGGTCGGCGTCTCACGGCCCAGCTGTGGCGCGCTGTTGGTCAGGTGGTCGGCACGGCTCACGGCCCAGCTGCGGCGCGCTGTTGGTCAGGTGGTCCGCACGTCTCACGGCCCAGCTGCGGCGCGCTGTTGGTCAGGTGGTCGGCACGTCTCACGGCCCAGCTGCGGCGCGCTGTTGGTCAGGTGGTCGGCACGTCTCACGGCCCAGCTGCGGCGCGCTGTTGGTCAGGTGGTCGGCACGGCTCACGACTGTGCGCCGTGCCACCGCCATCGGCCGGGCAGGGAATGGCCTCGGCAAAACTAGCCACCGCCCGACAATCAACGTCAGCAGCGAAACGCCGCGCCATTCGGGCCACCGACTCCCGCCATCGACTCCCGCCACCGACTCTCGCCATCAACTGACGGGTGGTGGTGATGGATTTGTCCATGAGGGTTACGGCGCCTACTCCGACTCCCGCCACCGACTCCGACCACCAGTGAGTCGGTGGCGGTGTTTGTTCCTCCAGTAGCGATGACAAGCTGACCGTCAGCGTCAGAACGGCACGGTACCAACGGCCGCCAACACATGACACAGTGGCCGGCGACCGCGAGCTGCTGGCGCAGAGGCCGTCACACCCCAACAACTGGTGGGATCCATCATTCGATAGCGGCTCTGGTACAGCGACCATCAGCCCAGAACAACTGGGCCGCTTGTTCTCGATCCATCAGTCGAGAGCGACTCTGGTGCAGCGGCTGCCAGACCCGAACAACTGGTGGTATCCATTAGTTGAGAGCGGCTCTGGTACAGCGACTATCAGCCCCGAACAACTGGTGATATCCATTAGTTGAGCGGCTCTGGTACAGCGACCATCAGCGCAGAACAACTAGTGGTATCCATCAGTCGAGAGCGGCTCTGGTGCAGCGGTTGTCAGACCCGAACAACTGGTGGTATCCATCAGTTGAGAGCGGCTCTGGTGCAGCGACCATCGGACCCGAACGACTGGTGGTATCCATAAGTCGAGCGGCTCTGGTATAGCGACCATCAGCCCCGAACAACTGGTGGTATCCATCAGTTGAGAGCGGCTCTGGTACAGCGACCATCAGCCCAGAGCAACTGGTGGTATCCATCAGTAGAGCAGCTCTGGTGCAGCGGCTGTCAGACCCGAACAACTGGTGGTATCCATTAGTTGAGAGCGGATCTGGTACAGCGCCCGCCAATAGAGAGCAACTGGCATAACAAAGGCGAACCCAAGCCAGATAGACTCAACACTAGCGGCACGCAAATACAGCAACATTTACCTCAGCACAACAAACTGTCCACACCAGTCAGCGGCAGCAGCAGCAGTGGCCGTCTGCCGGTACCGTAGCGATGGTGCAGGTGCGGCCACTGCCCCGTGTCTGCGCACTGGTGCAGATGCGGCCACTGCCCCGTGTCTGCGCACTGGTGCAGATGCGGCCACTGCCCCGTGTCCGCGCACTGGTGCAGGTGTGACCACTGCCCCGTGTCCACGCACTGGTGCAGGTGCGGCCACTGCCCCGTGTCCGCGCACTGGTGCAGGTGCGACCACTGCCCCGTGTCCGCGCACTGGTGCAGGTGTGACCACTGCCCCGTGTCCACGCACTGGCGCAGGTGCGGCCACTGCCCCGTGTCCGCGCACTGGTGCAGGTGCGGCCACTGCCCCGTGTCCGCGCACTGGTGCATGTGCGGCCACTGCCCCGTGTCCGCGCACTGGTGCAGGTGTGACCACTGCCCCGTGTCCGCGCACTGGTGCAGGTGCGGCCACTGCCCCGTGTCCGCGCACTGGTGCAGGTGCGGCCACTGCCCCGTGTCCGCGCACTGGTGCAGGTGCGGCCACTGCCCCGTGTCCGCGCACTGGTGCAGGTGCGACCACTGCCCCGTGTCCGCGCACTGGTGCAGGTGCGGCCGCTGCCCCGTGTCTGCACACTAGTACAGCGCCGTCAGTCACACGGCGTTGGGACGCATAGCACGGCGGGCACCACGGCCCAGTTGTGGAGAGTGGCGGAGGGTAAAAACCCGGCGTCGCCCGCTTGATGGCCTTAGTCGAGCCGGCGCTGAATCATCCTGCGGCTGGCGCGACGGAGAGCGGCGCCGCTCGCGACGCACGCAACGCACAACTGGCAGTGTGTGATTCAGACCGGTAGCCGCTGTCGCCGATGCAGATCAGTAAAAGAGTATTGGCCAATGTGTGAGGTGTGGCAGGCTGGCAAGACTCAACAGTTAGTTATTTGGGCTTTAGGGCGCTTCGACCATGTTGATCATATAGCGCCCAGGCAAGACTCAACAACAGCAACAGTTTGGGACGGGGCATTGCAGGGTGGAGGCGGCTTTCCCCAAAATGTCGAGTTGCCATTGAACTTGAGACAATAAAATCGAATTTTCGCCCTTTCACGGTTGCGAAACTAAGCTTCGCGGCAGGAAAGGGAGCATACGGTTGACTGGATGAGGACAGGCGCCAAATTTAAATGTCGGAACCGCCCCAGCAACTGAGACTGCCGCTGTGGATGATGTCACGCAGGTCTGCGACATTGCAACGCGGGGATTTCGGTGATTACTCATGGGCCGAGCCATCCCAGCCGGCGGCCACGGTATCCGAGGAGCGGGCGGCATGGATACCCCGGCCAGCGGCCACGGTATCCGAGGAGCGGGTGGCACGGATACCCCGGCCAGCGGCCACGGCATCCGAGGAGGCGGCGGCACGGATACCCCGGCCAGCGGCCACGGTATCCGAGGAGCGGGTGGCACGGATACCCCGGCCAGCGGCCACGGTATCCGAGGAGCGGGCGGCACGGATACTCCGGCCAGTGGCCACGGTATCCGAGGAGCGGGTGGCACGGATACCCCGGACAGCGGCCACGGTATCCGAGGAGCGGGCGGCACGGATACCAAGGCCAGCGGCCACGGCATCCGAGGAACGGACGGCACGGATACCCCGGCCAGCGGCCACGGTATCCGAGGAGCGGGCGGCACGGATACCCCGGCCAGCGGCCACGGTATTCGAGGAGCGGGCGGCACGGATATCCCAGCCAGCAGCCACGGTACTTGAGATGGTGGCACGGTTTCCCTTGCCTTATTACCGAGTGGCGACGCGAGAGAGGGAACGTACATCGCTGATGCGTACCTGATTACCACACCGACAAAGAACTCTTTGTTGCCAAGGCATTTGTCTGGTCTATAATCTCGTGAGTCACCTGGCTACATATTTGGTAATGTCCACTCAACAGCGCACTTGGCAGTGGTTCAACAACACGCCAGGACACGTCGCAATTCAGGTCCTGCTACCGAACACAGCAGCCCCGGAAGCACCGGCTCCGCGGCGCGGCGGATATATCTCACCAAGCCATTTTCGACAATTACGTAACGCCGATCAGCGCTCAGTAGAAATAATGGACCGGATGCCTCGGACATGGCCACACCCAAGTACTCGATTCGTGGCGAAGCCACAGCCACACGAATGCATGTGCCTCCTGGAAGCATCAGCCATCACTAGACATGTTTCTTTCACATGCAACTATTCGATCAAGAACTGCGCACGCTATAGCGTCGACTGCAGCTGTGGGGCCAGAGAGGAAAGCAATGGTGAAAAACAACGGTGAAAAACTGAATGAACCGGGATTCAAGTCCCACAATTCCGGTCCTGAATAACAACTGCGACAGGATAACGGTCCGACCACGGTCACGTTGGAATCTGGGAGTCAGTGTTGCGACACAACTGAACCCGACATGAGCTGTCTGCTCGCAGTAGCAGACCGATAAGATACCGTATCAGAGCAACCGCCGCAGCTCACCCCACCGTCGTTGGGAGGAGGGGGGGGGATAACACCCGGATAGACTGACCGCCAGCTCACACTCGTGACGTCACGACAGCGGGCTGGCGGCGTCACACTGTCCGCAACGTCATCCATGACGTGATCGTCATCCATGACGTCATCCATGACGCAGGCACCAACCGGTAAAAGGATGCCTCACGGTCACCATCGGACACTGGAGGCGGTCGGAGGGAGACAAGTAAATAGGGTAGCCATTGCGGAAACAATGGCAAACCGGATGACGCGTTCCTAAGGTGGCACGGGCAGCAGAGACGCCACACTCACTCGCCATAGCCAAGCCGAGGACTGCCAAATGATCAGCGATATTGGGCGATGGTCAAAGCTCACGATCCAGTGTTCTCAAATCCTGGCAGTTGGGTGGATCGTGACGTGCACGAACACCAATATACCTCAGTTAGCTGAGGACTGATGAGAGGTTTCAATCTTGCGAGAACGAAGTGAAGCAGAATGTAGATTGAGGATGTAAAAAAGCCAGGGATGTGCTTTGAACACCGGCGTGACGTCAGCGCGACATCAGCGGAACATCAGAGTGACGACGGCGCGACACTGACGTAACATTCGTTCGGACGGTCTCAGATCGGGGCCGCCGTCCCTGTGGGTCCTGCGACGCCATCCGCCTGACCGCCACCTTGCCGGCCTCGTGACACCCGCCGAGGACGGCCGCTCGCGTGAGCGACAATTCGTCAAGGTTAGCTGTCTCCGCCATGGGTATGTAGTTGAGATTTTAGGGCGAGTCAGCCAGGGCTGGAGATTTCTCACAAAGCCACGGGGTCCAAGTCCTTATCTTCAGGATACATTTTCGGACTGAAGAGGGGAAAATGACAAATTAGCCTAAGCAGGGTATCGAAGCAGGGGTCAAGACCCCAACCCACCCGGGATCTCCAGCCATGGCGTCAGCTTCCTCGGCTATACTGCGCCCATGATCAGCGATCTCCGTGTTGCACACAGTCAACAGCGCGGTCGCCGACCGACCATACAAACAAGAGCGGCGACGGCGAGCGCTGTGTACAGCTGAGCAGCTGGCGAGGCCATCACCGGTCCTCCAGTCATCTGAACGTACAGAGTGCGGGAGGGGGGGGGGGGGGGACCGGTGCCGGCACCCGCTTGTGAGACGCCGACCGGGCGGCACGCCTGTATATGTCCTGCGTGCACCTACCCTCTACGTCACTTTTTTATTTTCCTCTCAGATCTCGCATCTTGATTCTCGATACCGGATTCCACATAAGCCGGCTTAACGTCACCTTTCCTGACGTAAATAGCATCCAGCAGATGACACTCCGTCACTGCTAAGGAAAACAGAAAAAGTTCGTTGCGTGCGCCCACAATCCGTTCCATTCGACCCGGTCGCAATGCTGTGGTGGTCATTGGTTTTACGACTGTTCTTATATACTGTTGCCAGCAGAGTGGGAAACTTACTTTCCGGGTTGGGAGTCGGAGTGCAAACCGGTATCTTCCGGAGTACATTTTCATAGACATTATTTTTATGCATGGAATCTGTTTACCAGTAACCGACCAGAAAAACCTAACTCAGACCTACATAATATGCATAAGTAATATCATTCTCATTTTTGGTCAGATGAAATGTCAAAACATAGGAACAAGGAAGTGAACAATGGATGGCACCGCCCGGCAGTGACTCGTAATAATCAGCACTGTTTCGTTTCTCATAACTCACAGGAGCAATGCGCTTTCCTTTCACTTTTGGCTCAGTACAAGGCTAGCCATATGAAAAACAAACAAAAATACCTCACACTTCACCCTCAGCTCAGAGCGCATACCTACCTACGCAGCCAATTTCCCACGTAACACGAACGCAATTCCGCTACCGCACACGCCACAGTTGGATGTGATCAAAGCAAATGATCAGTCAAGGTCTTCTGTTTACAGTATGACACTATTAACCAAGTGTTCAAAGTTGCTAATGGTTATGACGTCATATAAAAATTACCTTACATAGATTGGTTGACGGACAGATTTCGTAACAGAAAACGCTAACGCAGCCAATTCTGATCGGTGCCCTCCGGGCCTCCGGAGAACGTCTCATAAAACTGTCAAACTTTCCCACTATAGGGTGGCAGAAACACAGCTTTTCCGAGACGCGGCTCCAAAGCCGGAGAACAGTGTACTCAGTGCGCATGCGCATCTTTTTGCAAGTTGTAGTCGGCGTGTTGTTGTTGGCAATTGAGGTTGAGCTTTGAGGAAATTGAGGTTCAGCAATCGGTGGTTGAGAGCTGACTGCTACAAAAAAGTGGTTAGTTTGAGTGGTGACCGTAAGTGGAATAACCGGCGTTTTTTGGGTGTATTTCTGTGTTTGTTTTTATTCATATCTTTGTTCCCACATTTCAATTTGTGTCGGAGTGCATGTGAAGCCCATCCTATCCAGTATGAACCCGGAGTGCAGAAATGTTTTCAGAGATAGAATCTCTTAAGAAGTGCCTTAATTCCCACCCTGGTTGCCAGTCTCTCACGCCGATTGGTCGCGGGCGAAGAGTAGCGACAGGTGGGACTCGAATGACAACCTTTCGGTTGGGACACGGGCACCAATCGCCATAGACTACTCCCCCTCCCCCACCCCCATCCCCAGTTGCAACAATGTGCCCGGACGCTTTTGCCAACACCGCGCCGGAGTGCCAACACCGTGCCGGAGTGCCACCAAGAGTTCGGCACAGCCGGACCCAGTCGGCACAGCCCGACACGAACACGTCACGTCAACTCGTCACCGAGACCAGTCACACCGACAGCAGACGCTGTCCACATCAAGGGAACGCCCGGCTGCTCCTCTGGGCGCCAACCAGCGCCCAACTGGCACTGAGCCGACGTCCAACGGATGCGGACAGATGCGGACGGACACGGCGGAACGACCGGCACGTCAGGTGGGGACGAACGTTGACTGGCGGATCCAGCACAGCCGTTCGCTCACCAAAGAACCACAGCCAGAAAATCAACCCAGTTTTGTCAGCGATAATTTCCAGAATTCCAGATTTCCACGTTAAAGGGACACGTGTCCATCATTCACCCCAAACAGCTTAAGCGGAAACGCAACGTATAATTCTGGTAATCAGCTGTCCGATTTTCGTACCGACCGGAAGACCCGCCGACAGAGGGTGCGCAAGTATGCCGTGTCCACATGTACCGTCGTCGCCGGCGCTAGGCTAGGTTGGCACGAGAGGCCATCGATGCTGAAACGTCCAGAGGCGCTTCTGAGATCTGAATCCGCCGCGTCCGAGCGGACGTCAGGCGACGGGAAAGGGACAGATAGAGCGTCCAACTGCCGGGTAGGGAGCGTCCCGTGCCGAAGGAGCAGCGCGCCACCAGTCGCATCGGAACACCAGCCTTCCGTTCTCTTAGGATGTACTCATCTGCTAGGTCACATAGCGTCGCCAACCTCTAACGCCGATTGGTCGCGGGTGGACTCGGTAATTCCGCCAGTTGTGGGATTCGAACCCACGACCTTACGATCAAGAGGCCAACGCCCTGCCAACTGAACTGCCCCGAGCCCGTCGGTACAGCAGCCATGGCGATACACTGTGGCCGATGACAGTACCAACTATCATACCCAGAGCCGTACAATCTCCTCACCTCGTCACCTGTACTCCACCACTGGCGACTGAACTACCCCGAGCCCGTCGGTACAGCAGCCATGGCGATACACTGTGGCCGATGACAGTACCAACAATCACACCTAGTCGTACAATCTCCCCACCTCGTCACCTGTACTCCACCACTCGAGCATACTTCGCAGTCATCCCTATCGGCAATAACGGCAAGGTCATGGCCACAGCGAAAATGCGGGAGATGAATTGCCCAGCGTGCGTCACTTCTCCGTTGTAGTGGACGCTCGTCACAAGATAAGCACAGTGACGTCACCGACTTCAGTTTCCGGGCGGGGTCCAATCTCCGGGCGCGGGAACGGTTGCTATGTCAAAGGAGTAAGGCCGTGGCCGTCTCCCACCCCAGGTGGGGTCCGAACCCTGAGACCCAGCAGTGGCGACGCCCTTGGATCCACGGGAAGCATGACAAGTCTGGGTATAGTAGATGTGACATACGCAGCACGCCAGAAGACACCACTGCGGCTTCCCGTGCCGATCTTTGGTCGCCACCTACGGCGGCGCCTGTTTAACGTGCCGCTCGTGCCGAACTGATTTGCTGCTCGTCCTGCTGTATTTTTTTTGTATATTATGACATGTACGACCACCGGTTTAACTGTTATGTGATTTTGAACTTTTGTGCTGTGCTGTTTTATCTAATTAACGTGAGGTTGTAATAGCCGCAAGTCCGTTGTGGATTGCCTCAATAAAGTATATCCGTCTGTCTGTCCACTGAGTCTTGCTGAGCTCCGTTGTTATGGTGACGGATATCGGCGACCTCCAGCCTGCCTTGCCTTCATT
Source organism: Ashinkailepas kermadecensis (assembly GCA_034440615.1). Classification (NCBI taxonomy): domain Eukaryota; kingdom Metazoa; phylum Arthropoda; class Thecostraca; family Neolepadidae; genus Ashinkailepas; species Ashinkailepas kermadecensis. The sequence goes on from JAOTOM010003157.1 coordinate 59,065, forward strand.
CTCTCCATGCAACCATGGTGTCAATGCCTGATCCCAGTGGCGAAGCCAGGATTTTCCTAATGTGGGCCAAACAAAAAAAAACTATATGAGGAAATAGAGATAGCTTTCGGCACGCAAAGCGCGCCGAGATTTATGTTTTTGCGTGTTAAAATTCAAAATTTCTCGTTTGATCTAGCGTATTTTCGGATATTAAGGGCCTTGGCTTCACCTCTGCTGGCTCCTGATAACCTTCAGGGTGCCAGTACATGCTGCACTGGCAACAGGCGCTGCACTTTTCCAAAATTATTTGGTGGAATGATGGTGGGACGGGGCACACGAGTTTTCCAGGCCAGGTGTTCCAGTCAACGTCAATAGGTCCCATGGTAAACCTAAGCGACATTGCGGGGGGGGGGGGATGCGCCCCCAAATAATGTAAAGTTGCACCTTTGACTAGCAACAGCGGAAGTACAGCATCTGCAGCAGGTGGCCATGGCCGCCACCTAACAACTCCACAATAGTGTATCCACATCCGCTGACACCCACCAGTCATCTACACGCGGGAAACATGTGTAATGCGGCTACAATGATGGACACCTGGCCTTCGAGTGTCTACAATGCATTTGGAGCAAAAGCATCTAGTCACCAGTTACTTTTTACTCAACCCACGCGTGGATGCGAGGGAAGCGCTACCGGAACGGCCAGCCTTGCTCCGAAATGCTGGTGGGCGCGGCGAGCCCGGACCGAGACGGGCGGTCGGCGCGAGTTTTCACGGGCGGCGGCACCCATACCCACACGGGCAGACGGCGCGAACTGCCGGCACCCACCTGACTAGCCGGCAGCTGAGCTTGGCCGAGTCCTGCTCGTGTGTGGCCACCACTGGCACTGATGGCGTACCTACTGTACCGCAGAACACAACCGCCCCACCGATCACCGCCGCCGCGCGTCGCACACCTGACCCGTCTGACCGGCCAGTCGCCCGCCGCACGTCTGACCGGCCGACGGCACGGCCGCTCCGTCACGCGCATGCGCAAAGAGCACTGGCGGGCGACCTTGTCACAGTGCATTGCTCCGGTATCACCTCAAGGTGGCAGGCTGGCCAAACTCAGCACGCACACACACCCACGTAGGTAGCAAGACCGGGGAGATCCATCATTCAGGTGCCCCCGAGGAGGGCGCGCACTCGGGCCGTTTCGCCACGTGCAGCGGGCCGACTCGGAGCCACAAGGTCGATTAAAATTACCATATCTGGGGCAGCGAAAGCGTGAAGACCAGAGGCTACCATATCCGCCGGATCATTTCAAAACCGAACCTAATAATATTAAAGGAAATTAATGAAGAGATGTTCGTGCTGTTAATATATTCGGGGAACTAAGTTTCACAAACTAACTAGACCAAGAAATATACTTGGAACACAAACAATGTAATGCCTAGAGGTGGGGCAACGGGACCCTTGTACGTACATAAATAGCTTTGGCGGGCCTGGGTGGAAATGAAGAGGGCTCGGGTAGAGGGACAGGAATAACATGTTAACTGGAGGGGCAAGTGCTCCCTCCCTCAGCATTTGAAAATTTCTTAATTTCCAGGGAAAATATAGGTCAAGCGAACAAAATACTTCATTTTCGCCAATATTTATTTCAGCTGTTGCCCACTCCCCATGGGGAAATTATGAAAGGGGCCTCTGCTTGGGTGCTTGGTTAATAAATAACCTCATGTGGTGGTGGTGGCGGTGGTGGTGGCGGTGGCGGTGGCGGTGGCGGTGGCGGTGGCGGTGGCGGTGGCGGTGGCGGTGGCGGTGGCGGTGACAGTGACAGTGACGGTGGCGGTGGTGGTGGTGGTCAGGAGAGGTTGGGTGGGCTTGTGCAGCCCACTGGCACACCCCTGGGTCCAGCGGCCAGACGTGCCCGTCACCAGGGAGGCACACCGGGCTGAGCGTGCCCTGCTAGTGTGAACGGGTGCCAGGGTGGCCTGGCGTCAGGACGGGACGGAACGGGGACGGAACGGGGCCGGACGGGAAGAGGCGCCGTACTGGTCACATCGCGGCCGTGCCGTGCTGGTCACCTCGCGGCCGTGCCGTACTGGTCACCTCGCGGCCGTGCCGTACTGGTCACATCGCGGCCGTGCCGTACTGGTCACCTCACGGCCGTGCCGTACTGGTCACCTCACGGCCGTGCCGTACTGGTCACCTCGCGGCCGTGCCGTACTGGTCACATCGCGGCCGTGCCGTACTGGTCACATCGCGGCCGTGCCGTACTGGTTACATCGCGGCCGTGCCGTCCTGCCGCCTCGCAGGGCCGTGCCGTCCTGCCACCTCGCGGGGCCGTGCCGTACTGGCCCCCTCGCAGGGCCGTGCCGTCCTGCCACCTCGCGGGGCCGTGCCGTACTGGCCCCCTCGCAGGGCCGTGCCGTCCTGCCACCTCGCGGGGCCGTGCCGTACTGGCCCCCTCGCAGGGCCGTGCCGTCCTGCCATCTCGCGGGGCCGTGCCGTCCTGCCACCTCGCGGGGCCGTGCCGTACTGGCCCCTCGCAGGGCCGTGCCGTCCTGCCACCTCGCGGGGCCGTGCCGTCCTGCCACCTCGCGGGGCCGTGCCGTCCTGCCATCTCGCGGGGCCGTGCCGTACTGGCCCCCTCGCGGGGCCGTGCCGTCCTGCCACCTCGCGGGGCCGTGCCGTACTGGCCCCCTCGCAGGGCCGTGCCGTCCTGCCACCTCGCGGGGCCGTGCCGTACTGGCCCCCTCGCAGGGCCGTGCCGTCCTGCCACCTCGCGGGGCCGTGCCGTCCTGCCACCTCGCGGGGCCGTGCCGTCCTGCCACCTCGCGGGGCCGTGCCGTACTGGCCCCCTCGCAGGGCCGTGCCGTCCTGCCACCTCGCGGGGCCGTGCCGTCCTGCCACCTCGCGGGGCCGTGCCGTACTGGCCCCCTCGCGGGGCCGTGCCGTCCTGCCACCTCGCGGGGCCGTGCCGTACTGGCCCCCTCGCGGGGCCGTGCCGTCCTGCCCCTCGCGGGGCCGTGCCGTCCTGGCCCCTCGCAGGGCCGTGCCGTACTGGCCCCTCGCGGGGCCGTGCCGTCCTGCCACCTCGCGGGGCCGTGCCGTACTGGCCCCCTCGCAGGGCCGTGCCGTCCTGCCACCTCGCGGGGCCGTGCCGTCCTGCCACCTCGCGGGGCCGTGCCGTCCTGCCACCTCGCGGGGCCGTGCCGTACTGGCCCCCTCGCAGGGCCGTGCCGTACCGGCCCCCTCGCGCAGGCCAGTCCGATCGTGACGGCGGCTGCCCGACCAGCATGGTAATGAGCTTATCCGCCACGTTCTGCGGAGCTCACATACGCCGGACCGCACTCCAGGGGCCGTCTACTGGTCGGTCCGGCTACTGGTCACACTCAGCGACCAGTAGCCGGACCGCACTCCAGGGGCCGGCTACTGGTCAGACTCAGCGACCAGTAGCCTGACCGCACTGCAGGGGTCCGGCTACTGGTCGGTCCGGCTACTGGTCACACTCAGCGACCAATAGCCGGACCGCACTCCAGGGGCCGGCTACTGGTCAGACTCAGCGCAGCTGAGGTGATGTCAATGACAGCACCCATTTGCACTGAGGCTGCTTACTGATCAGTCATCATGACAATTAATACAAAAAGTGAGTTGGTGAAGGGTGACGAACCCTACATTCGCTAGCTATTTGACCTTAAGGGTGCTTCCACCAAAAATGTGATCATATAGCGCACAACGAACCCTACATTCACAAATTAAGTACATTCGTACGATATTCCTGCGGCCTGGAAGTGCGGGAACCAACTTGTGTCAAGGCGAATAATTACAAGTATTGTCGCGACACTATGGGAACCAGAGGCCATAGCTGCTGATCCGCGACCGTTGAGCGTTACCCAATGAACACTGGGAACCAGAGAACCAGAGAGGTAAACCCGAAAGGTCAACCAGAGAGAACCGCCGTGCTGGGTGCCAGAGACCAGAGCTGCTAGTCCGCGTTATCCGCCGATAAGGCAACTGCACAGCTGCCTTATCTGACTGAGAATAGCCACAAAGCTGTACTATATGGCTCAGAACAGCCAAGGAGCTGTACTATCTGGCTCAGAATAGCCAAGGAGCTGTACTATCGGGCTCAGAACAGCCAAAGAGCTTCACTATCTGGCTCAGAGCAGCTACGGAGCTGTACTATCTGACCCAGAGCAGCCACAGAGCTGTACTATCTGGCTTAGAACAGCCAAAGAGCTACACTATCTGGCTCAGGACAGCCAAAGAGCTTCACTGTATGGCCCAGAGCAGTCACAGAGCTGTACTATCTGGCTCAGATTAGCCACCGATCGTTGCGCTATCTGGCTGAGAGCATGTTCCATTCCTCTGGATATCATCCAACCATAAGGATTCTACTCCTCATTACAAACACTATCCTCTCCCAAGTGACATTGCATTGCTTGTCTTGCATACAAGAACATCCCACATCCTATCCTTGACTGCCTTTGGTGAGCATGCATGCTGCAGCCCGTCGATTAAAATTCCTGCAAGTTATTTTTTTCATGTTGCATTAACTCATGCCCCCCTCCCCCAGTTATGCATACAACTAGGAGCATATCCACAGTCCACGTCTCGCCTTCTCATACAACCTGTTCAATATGCGCACGCTAACACTGGTAGGATCCACGAGTGCGGCCGTGAGCTGGTGAATCCCCCCCCCCCCTCCCTCATCACTGAATGCGCCGGTCGGTCGGGTTCGGTTCGGAGCTGCCAGGTGAGCTGACATGGGATACCGGACCGCCGGGACAGCTTCCACCTGTTCGGAGCTGCCAGGTGAGCTGACATGGGATACCGGACCGCCGGGACAGCGGCAGCCGGGTGGGGGGGGGACGGAGGAGACGGGGTCACGATGTTGACCAGACAGGGATCAAATCGGATAAGTGTGGTGTTACAGATCATGTGTGCCCACCGTCAGCTGACTCATCGTGTGCGCGATGGAGTGCGAGGGGCATTATCCGTCAAGTGACACGCACCTAGCTCGGTATCATACTAGTGACGGTATCATCATAAGTGACGCCTAGCTCGGTATCATACTAAGTTGGTTCGGTACCTAGACCGTCAAGCATCAAGCTGCGACAGAGCATCAGCATCAAGCTGTCGACAGAGTATTGTGGTCATTGATCGCAGTTGGCAATGACATCGCAGACGCAACGTGGTGCTGACCTTGAGCCATTTATGTCCGTGCGCAGGATATTGACACACCACCAACGATTCTTCTCGTCCCGCAGAGAGGACCGCGACACAGAGGACACCGCTTGCAAACAGATGGGCAGCACGGAGCATACGCAGCCAGCCAACCGGAGCGACTCATCTGCACAGACTGCCTGTCGACTCGGATGACTCACGGAAGCGAAGCGTCGACAAAGCGGCGTAAACGGCACACGAAATTGGATTGTGCTGCAGCGACACTTGGCGTGGCCGTCAAACAATGCTGCCGTCAAACACTCTGGCGCCGGTCTACAGGCGGCACGACACACGGCAGGCACACGTTACAGGTCACACGACACACGGTACAGGTCACACGACACACGGCAGACACACGGTACAGGTCACACGACACACGGTACAGACACACGGTACAGGTCACACGACACACGGTACAGGTCACACGACACACGGTACAGGTCACACGACACACGGTACAGGCACGACACACGGTACAGGTACAGGTCACACGACACACGGTACAGGTACACGACACACGGTACAGGTACACGACACACGGCAGACACACGGTACAGGTCACAGACACACGGTACAGGTCACACGACCGTACAGGCACACGGTACAGGTCACACGACACACGGTACAGGTACGACACACGGACACAGGGGTCACACACACACGGTACAGCACGACACACGGTACAGGTCACAACACGGTACAGGTCACACGACACACGGTACACGCCAGGTACGCACACGACACACGGTACAGGTCACACGACACACGGCAACACACGGTACAGGTCACACGACACACGCACACGGTACAGGTCACACACCACGGTACAGGTCACACGACACAACAGGTCACGACCGACACGGTACAGGTCACACGACACAGGTACAGTAAGACACACGGTACAGGTCAATGACACAGTACAGGTTACACGACACACGGTACAGGTCACACGAAAGGACACACGGTACAGGTCACACGACACACGGCAGAGGTACAGGTCACGCACGCGACACACGGTACAGGTCACACGACATCAACGACACGGTACAGGTACACAGACACACGGTACAGGTACGACACACTGCAGACACACGGTACAGTCACACACGGTACAGGTCACACGACACACGGCAGACACACGGTACAGGTACACGACACACGGTACAGGTCACACGCACACAGACACACGGTACAGGTCACACGACCACGGCAGGCACACGGTACAGGTCACACGACACACGGTACAGGTCACACGACACACGGCAGACACACGGTACAGGTCACACGACACAGTACAGGTCACACGACACACGGCAGACACACGGTACAGGTCACACGACACACGGTACAGGTCACACGACACACGGCAGACACACGGTACAGGTCACACGACACAGTACAGGTTACACGACACACGGTACAGGTCACACGACACACTGCAGACACACGGTACAGGTCACACGACACACGGCAGGCACACGGTACAGGTCACACGACACACAGTACACGGTCACACGACACACGGTACAAGTCACACGACACACGACACACGGCAAGCACACGGTACAAGTCACTCACTCTCACTCATGATGGGTAGCATATGTCACAGTCGCATTGGACGTGAATGGCGTGAATGGGGGAATACTTAGCCGACTGACATCTGTGATCCGACTAGCATTTAAGTTTCAGCCTCACCCCAAGAGGCAGATCAACAGAAAATAAATAAGAGAAGCCGGGTCCTATAGCTCAAAGAAATATATTCCTGTGTCCCTTACAGATCATGATTGAATACATTGTCAACGAGTGCACATCCTTCACGATTCTATCCAGGCTTTAAAGCGCAGAGCAATTAAACGATATCAACTATATGATTGGCTGGTAGGATTCGGACGGGAGGAGACTCTTGGTGTAGCGAACGTTTGTCATTTCGCCGGGGGGAGGGGGCGGGGTTGACCTTCCACATCGATCCACTTATTTCCCAGGCGACACAATCGTCTAGTTGGAGTGTTACAAGCGAGGGGCCAGGCCAGCATGAGGCCGACACGCCACTCGGGTTTGATACCACCGTTTGGGTGGGAGATCGGCCGGCACAGACACCACATGTCGGTGTTTTGGCGGCTGTTTTGTGCGCGATCGAGTAAATCCGAGCTCGTCACGACTCTCGCGAAACTATTTCTTCGTTTATCAATCGGCAAAAACGGCGCAGTGGTTTTTCGCCGGTCGGGAAATCCCCATCCTTCGCCCCACACTAGGCTAATCGAGGCGGTGACGACCGTATCGGACGCCGCAACATAACGTCAGTGGGGTATGGCGGATATTTGTTTCGATTATTCACCTCGGCAGTCAACCAAGGCCTCAAACAGTTCAAAGGAACTTGGTAACGTGATAAGAGGACTTGGGTGGCTTCCTACTACGCCTCTGAGCACAAGTTGCCTCGAGTCGCCCTCCCATTAACAAGGGACTTTATGATTTAACAAAAGCATTCTCGAGAAAAAGAAAATATCGGGGAACTAGCATTGGTAAGCTGTGCCAGCAGTGCCCAGGTCATCCCGAGAAACACATTCCGATTGATGATTTAGTTGTCACATTTCGCAATGCCGCATATCTACGGTTGTGGAAACATGCCCAGAGGCAAAATGAGAGCAGCGGTGCTATGATCTTTGACAGCGCCCAACGAGTGTATCTGACAACGGACCGCCCTGCTCACGGACACAGATGAGTGTAACTTTGTGTCAGAATACACGCTAGCACCGCAATCCTTGGCGGTCAGGAGGGCGGCCGGATCACCGACTGCCGCAGTGGCGTGGGCGGCGGCAGAACACATGCTAGCACCGAGATCGTGTGACAGCACTCGGCCACCGACCAAACGAGCTTCGTGCGACTCTGCGCCGAGCCGCCCTGCAGTCAGTGGACCAATCTGTCGGTTGTAAATAGCTGCTGACAGATATACTGGTCGCCTTATTTCATATAATGGCATATATGAATATAATATATTATCGGCCTTATTTCGCCGAGCCTGTTTCATAACCATGTCTATCAGAGTTCATACGTGGCGTTCGCTTTTTCGAAGTTGTTGGAAGATGTGTCTGTCTGCGAGTGCGTGGTGTGTGCCGCTTCGCCGCATTTTGCGCGGATACGGCAAGGTCGATTTTGCCCAAATGTACACATATGATGTGCCAGTTCGACGGACAGATTATGACGGCGGTTTCGGGTCACGCCGGTCACGTGCGCACGTGCTGCCAAGCGGGGTCATGCCGAAATCAATTAGCTATGGCCGCAACACATACCAGAAGTCGCACGAAAATGAAATGTTGTGAAGACGTGTACCCAGAGTGCGCTACTTACTTTCAAAATTCGGAATCGGAGTACTTTCTGAAATACTTCGGAGTACTTTTTAATCAGATGAAGATAATAAATGAGGATGACTTACCATCTACCTATAGCATCAAATGCCTAACTGTTGAAAATCATGTTCAAAGCATTGGTAAATTTGCAGTTCAAGGTAATATTTGGATTCCTGGAATTTCTTTTCCCAGTGCAATGTTTATAAATGTGGTTAACATGATGCAACCACTCATTTCCACTGCAAATGCATACTTTTTGTTTGGGAGGCAAAATAACACCAAAAAAGTGGCTTGGTGTTGGAAAATATAACATAATAAGTAGCATTCAAAATGAAGAGGAAAAATGCAATGCAATGCAATACAACCTAACCTTACTGGTAAACTTGTGTTTTGAGGTATTCTATGAATTCTGAGAATGTATCCTTCCAATACAAGGTTTATGAAGGTGACTAAGATGATGGGACCAATCGTTTTCTGTAAAAATGCTTACCTTTCAGTTTGTGAGCAAAATAGCATGAAAAGTTAGGAAGCAGCATGAAAAGTAATGTTTAAAAAATAAAATAAAATGCAACATAACATAACAGATATTACACACAATTGATCTACATACAATTTTCCAAATAAATAATGGACATTTTCCATTATTAAAAAAGGTAAATTTGTGCTTTAATGTGATTGATGAATTTTTTTAACTTGTCATTCCAATGCAATGTTCATGAATGTGACCAAGATGATGGGACCACTCATTTTCTGTGCAAATGCTTACTTTTTAGGTTTTGAGCATAGCATTAAAAGAAATTCTTAAACAATAAAATGAAGATACAATATAACCTAACTTAACCTAATCTCCCTTTCAAGGAAAAAAAACAATATTAGAAAAATTAAAACAATTTATTTTCTGACAATTTTTAAAATTAAAAACCTAACCCAACCTTACATAGCCTGCTGTTGAAGATAAACCAATTTCCAAATATTTTGTATTAAAACAAAACTTTGGAAAATGTTCCAACTTAAGAAACCTAAACTAACCTAACCTAACCCACTTGTTTGCTTTATGGAGGCAAATGCATGTAAAAACTTGTCTTGTTCCCATCATAAAGCACAATAATACCAAAAAGGATTTGCTTTCTTGCATGGAAGGTTAGGCTAGGTTAGGTAAGGTCATGTTGCAACCTTTTTCTTCATTTTGAGCATTACTATTTATGCTATATTACCTACCTAACTCCAAGCCACTTTTTGGGTGTTACCTTGCCTCCCAACTGAAAAGTATGCATTTACAGAGGAAATAAGCAATCACATCACATTCAGCACATTCATAAACATTGCATTATACAATCCAACAAGCCAGAAATTACCTTAAACTGCAAATATACCACATAATCTAAGCTAGTCCGACTTGTTTTTTTAGGAATAAATAGAAAATACAAAATTTACCAGCTTAAAACACATGCCTAACATAATGAAACCTGATAAAAATACAACATAACCTAATCTAACCTAGCTTAACCTCCCTTTTAAAGAAGATCATTAAAAAAAGAAGAATGTAAAGCAATTTATTTTCTATAAAATTTTGCAAATTAAACAAACTTAACTGAACCTAACCTAACCATAAGCTGTTTTTGAAGAACAAATCGTTTACTTTTTTATTTTAAAAAATCACAAATTTTCCAACTTAAAAACCTAAACTCACCTAACCAAACTAAACCTAACCAATTTGTTTGATTTATGGAGGCAAATGTGTGCAAAAACTTATCTTGTTACCACCTCAAAGCAGAATAATACTGTCGAACCTCCCTTTGGAGAAAAATCCAACAAATTAATTTGGAGAAATTTAAGGCAATTTATTTTCTTATAATTTTTTAGAAAAAACCTAACCCAGCCTAACCTAACATAGCATCAGCTGCTTTTGAAGACAAAAAACATCCTAATTTGCTTAAAACATTTTTTTGTATTTTTGGGGGTTTTAATTTCCCAATTAGAAAAACCTGAGCTAACCCAACCTAACCAAACCTGCCCATTTATTTGCTTTATGGAGGCAAATGTGTTTTTTTAATTAAAAACTTGTCTTGCTACCACTTGAAACCACAACAATACCCACGGAACAACACATCTCACCGCTCCCAGTAGGTAGGTACTTAGCTAGATACATACCTAGGTACCTACCTACATAGGTAGGTAGGTAGGTAGGTATCTACCTACGTAGGTAGGTAGGTACCTACCTACTTACCTAGGGGTACACTACAACTATGACTAAGAAATGTAACCGAAAGTACAGAGGCGACTCACCTATCACGTGCACATCAGGGTAATGTCAAGTATGTAAGTGTTGAAACTTGAAGACGAGGCTCAAAACAGCTATCTGACAAACCTTTTCCTGTAGATTAAGCTTAGGTTTTAAATATTAATCCCAAATAGCACCCCATACCAACAGCCTCGTACCCACGTAAATAACGCACCAGAGACATACGACGACGCACCAATCATCCCCCACGACAAGGTAATCAAGACCGAATTTGACAAAGAGAACAGGTCGTGGTAAGTCCGTTTGACGTCACCATGGTTCCAGAAGAGGTGCAAATATTTACTAACCATTTACTGTATTCATGCATGCGTATGTGGCCTCTTCCCTCTTCATGACGAAATTGAAGTGGACTTGACTGGACTTCGGCAGTAAATAGTCTGAAGTTTCTGTCTGCACACTCATTGATAGCACCTAGGTGTTCAACATGCGAAAGTCACCGGAGCCCCGCTCGCTTTCTGTTTGTTGCATTTCTTCACCAGTATATAAACATTGACCTCTATATATAACTGTTGTACATAGAGGTCAATGCATATAAACTTTATAATGCGTTCACATCAGGGTGTGTCGCCGGGGGTTGGTCCGAAGTCTATTTTTGAGACGGGATCAATTGAAAAATATCCGAGGTGCAAATATTTACCCATTTGTCGGGTCTGGCCCATCTGAAATCTGATATATTGCCCATATGACGCACATTCAGGAACACCCGAATTCGGGCGTTCCTGGATGGGTGCCATTTCTTCTCAGGGCGGGAACGCCCTCGACTGAAATGAGATCCCATTAAGGGACTACATGCAAGCGTATGTGAAGAGGCTCCTTTGCCAGTCAAAGATGCGCTGCCTTTCCATGAGGAAAGAGGACGCATGTTGCCACCCTGTGCCCGCCTAATTTGATCGACCTCTGTTCAGAGTCTTAGAGAGCAGCTTAATGGTTATAATATTTTCAGCTCAGCAAGCCAATGGTTTTCACTTTGCGTGTGAAAAGCAAGGTGAATTAATTCATCATTCAAAAACAAAGAGCGATATAGCAATTTTGTATATATCACAGAAAAATCATGCATAAGAAGGATAAGATAAAGGCTCAGTTAGAATTTGCACCTCTATGACAACCCCCCGAGATATCAAAGGAATGCTACCAAATACCAAGTACGTTTTTCCTCTATAAATAACATGTGATGTGCGTCGTGCGAGTAGGCGGGCGGGTGCCAAAGAGCTTTGGTAGGGCACCTAAATATGTAATTTAGGTTTACTTATGTGATGACATTAAGTGGATTAGCGGTCGTATATTTAATGTGGTCTAGTATGCAGTTCCTAATTTAGGAGAGCTGAAAAAATGCACAAGCATACCTTCATAGGTATCTAGGTAGGTAGGTAGGGGAAGAGGGGGCGGGTTTCTGAACACTTAAGGCATTATGCAACAAATAGCTCTACTGCTGCCTCTGTATGGCTGAACCAGTAATTGTACTGTGTTTATTGAACACAAAAATGAACAAGCTATCCATATTCAAACAGTTCATTTCAATGAAAATCTCTAAACACTTGCAAAGAGCAACTTTTAAACATCATTATTTTATAGTGATGTGCGTATTATGAACACAAAAATGTTGTTGTTCAGGATTACCTCACTGTAGCTGTTGTGGTACAAGCTATTAGTAGCCACTAAAAAATGTTGGTGTAATTGAGAAAAACAAATTGAAAGTCACTTCCTTATGGTTTCTTTAACCCGCACACGTCCGGGGGGAAGATATCTGCCCCCTGCGGTTTTTCCTACTTTGCTGCCATACTAATCGGATTAGCAAGGCCAAGCCTCACATGGCTGCTCATTGGTCTTTTCCGCATATCCTCAGAAATTTCTCACCCTGGGTCACCTCAAGTCAGGTCACCAGGTCATGCGAAGTGACCCAACATCCCTCGGAGTTCTAAGTGGCATCACTCCCACAATAATTGGGCAATTAATTTCAAACTTATATTACGTCATGATCTTATCAAGGACTATAATATGTATATCACAGTTTTTTGTAGCATTGACCTGAGGTCAGGTCGTGGCCACGGCTTCCCCATTATAGGCCTATGGTAAAATATACAAATGTTTCCTGGTTACATATTTCCTCTCGGAATGACCTCCAACGGTTATGGCGTGTAGTTCAAAGCTATTCTCAATGTCACTGCTGACATTTTTGCTCAGTGACCTCACCAAGGTCAGCTGAGGTCACCTGAAATTACTAGCACATTTATGCGCATTATATCGCACTGCATTGAGCTAGAAGGCTGAAATTACCATCATTGTGCTTGTATCGCCAAGACGTGTCGATTGATATATTACATGACCTCCCTAGTCTACTCCATGACCTTGACCTGAGGTCATAGTTTCGGTGACCCATCTGTTGACCTGACCTTAAATTACACAGCATATGTCGATAGCACATTTCAAGGGCTGTCGAATAGCATTTGCAGTTTGTTTCTATCTATTACAGGTCCTGAGATATGTGCCAATGTCTGAGGGTCCCACCCGATCTGGTCGAATTTGACATATGATGACCCAGTGACCTAAATATTGACCTGAGCGAGAAAATGACCGAAATACTTTCGATAGAGCTTGTCACCAGCTATCCAACACCGTTTTCCGTTTGTCGCTACCTAGCATAGTTCTGGAGATCTCAGGGGGGCAGGCATCTGCCCCCCCCCCCCCAGACATGCGAAGTTGGCGCGGACCGCCGGCCGTGCGAGTGTTAAGCCAACTGCTCTTGGAAGCCTAAAATGGTACCTGTGAACTTTGCAACCTTCATACACAAAGAATAGGTAGAACTATGTGATCAGACTTTCATATTTTGGTAGAGACAGGTCCATCATTTATGAATACCACCATATTTTTGTTATTTAGGCACTGAACATGATGTGGGAGACGACCAAAGGTAGGTGTTCAGGAAACAGAACATGTTCATATACCCCCTCTTCCCCTACTTCTGTATGTGTGCCATGTTAATTTCTCATACCTACCTAGGTAGGTACCAAAGTACCTACTTCCCCAGGTAGGCACGATGGTACATACCCATGTTTGTTCCACTCATTTAAGTAGCCAGTACTTCTTGTCCATGTAGTTAAATAGTGCAGAGACCATGCTGTTGTTATGTTATAAATGTTTTGTCATCAATTTCAGGCTGAATTTATTCGAGACCTGCTTGTGCTGATACCATCAGCATGCCAGGAAGCAGAACCGACCGTATTTATCGCTCCATTTTGCTCAGCAAGTTTTTTACAAAAGGATGGGGCAAGCCAGACAGCTTGAAGCGTCTCTTCCAATTCCGCAAGATAATCAGCAACAGAGAAAGATGCATGAAGCTTGTTGACAGATACCACCCAGTGACCATCACAAAGGTGTGAACAACTGCTGAAAGCACTCTTTGATCCAAATAGCTAACTAATAAAGGTATGAACAATTATTGGTATTATTGCAGGTCAAGGTAAAATTTGATTATTTGATTTTTTTAAACAGCAGTGTTTTAACATGAAAAAGACTGCAACCACTCATTTTCTCTGCAAATGATTACTTTTCAATTGGCAAAGAAATACACAATCATAATCTACACTCTACAATTATAGTCAATTATGCATAATTATCCTTAACCTTAACCAGATGCATAATGCTATGCATCTGTGGTCTGTAGGTGAGACTTTCAGGTATACAATGGGAGGGAGGGAACTGGATGTTATTGAAGAGGAAAGAGAGTTAGATGTGTTGGTTTCAAAAGACCTTAAAGCATAAAAACAACATATCTTAGCTAGGAACAGGGCACTCAGAGTGCTGGGACTCATTAATAGAAGTGTGAGATATAAGAGCAAAGAAGTCATGAAAAAGCTGTACTTCGCATATTTGCGACCCTACTTGGAATATTCTATACAAGCATGGAGTTCCTAACAAAAAACAAGATTTTTTCCATCTAAAAAATTGTCTACCCTACTTTTAAATACATTCAATGAGCAACTCCCCACAACATCAGCAGGCAGCCTATTCCACTGATCAGCAACCCTTTGACTGAAGACCTGTTGTCACTTAACTGTCCTACATCTCAACTTGTCTAACCTGAATTGATGACCCCTGTGATACTCTAAACCAAAGAGCATTATTCAAATTCACCTGATCTAGCCCTTTAACAAGTTTGTACATTTAAATCATGTCCCCCTTAATCTCCTATACTTGAGTGAGTACATATAAACCTAGAAAAATATATAGATATGTTTGAAAGAGTGCAGTGCAAGGCCACTAGACTCATCAGTGGAATAGGTAATGTAGAATATGGAGAAAGGCTTATGCATTAGATGTGTACTCACTCAAGTATAGGAGATTAAGGGGGACATGATTGAAATGTACAAACTTGTTAAAGGGTTAGATCAGGTCAATTTTAATAATGCTCTTTAGTTTAGAGTATCACAGGGGTCATCAAATCAGGTTAGACAAGTTGAGATGTAGGACAGTCAAGTGACAACAGGTCTTCAGTCAAAGGGTTGCTGATCAGTGGAATAGGCTGCCTACTGATGCTGTGGGGAGTTCCTCATTGAATGTATTTAACAGCAGGGTGGACAATTTTTTAGACAGGAAAATCTTGTTTTTGTGTTCTAATTTGTGATCTAATCTTCCATTTACAGACTTAACTGGATGGGCCCTTGTGGGTGCCAAATGACCCTGTAGTTGGCGTGCCCTTAAACCCAAATAATCAATCAATGGATGGGGCCTTGTGGCTCTTATTAAGTCTAAACACTTTACGACTTTATCCGTACCTGGTGTGTCGCAGACATGATAAAGAAGAAGTTCAATACTTTATGCACTCAATAAATGCTCTGACATACAAAACCTTATGTTTCTGGCTCAATTCCATAGTCATCCCATACAAGAAATATTTGTGGCCACACACATCTGTAGCCTTTGATCAAGGCTGAAAGTTAATTGTGATGCTGTTATTGTCAATGGCAGCACTAACAATGTTCATAAGATTTGATGACTTCCAGGTGGAAAAGTTTGTTTGGGATGATTCTGGTTTTCTGGTTAGGTTATGTTATGTTAGGTTAGATTATATTATGCTATATGTTTTATATATTATGATATGCTATTTTAGCCTAGGTTAGGTTAGGTTAGGTTATTTTATTTCTTCTATGTTTTCATATGTAATTTTTCAATTCTTCATTGGTTGAGCAGTAAAGACAAATGGAGAGAAACCACACACAGCCACTCATAGCAATGTAAGTTTAGCTTCACGGTGTACCGGTTGAGCTCCAGTGTCTCACATAATTATTAAGCTTTCTTTAGAGAACAACCACACAAGTTTATAATTTGTCCAACAACATGGTGTCGTTCCCAGGTGTCATACCCAGGAAGGTTATTTGCTCAAATTGTTCCAAGGCCTGCCAGTATTTGTTTTTTTAAGGAATTCCATGGCCGCAAGATTCATGATTTCCTTCTCAAAGCATCAAAGCTTTATAAGCTGCAGTCTGAGCACAGTATTGGTCAGTCTAACACCATTGTGGTACAAACAGACTAGCCACAGCCTGGACAATTCCATTAAGGTATGTAAATGTTTGTGGTGTTACCTCATAAAATACCATTCATATTGTAGCACATTTCCTCAGTATCATGCCTATGATGTCATCAATTGTATCGACCACCATTGACTTAAAAGTAATTATTTGCAGAGAAAATTAGTGGTCGCATGGTCTTTTTCATGTTAAAATACACCATATAAAAAAATATAAGGAATCAAATGTTACCTGGATATGCAAATTTACCAAATTATTTAATGTAGTTGGTAGATTGGTAAATTTTCATTTTAGGGTGTTACTTTGATGTAAAAAATTGTTTGAATACCTACCTTGCCTATGATCATGATTAACATGATGTAACCAGGGGGACGAGTGGTCTAGGGGTAAGATGCGAAAGGTTGTGGGTTCGAGTCTCACCTGTCGCCACTCTTCGCCCGCGACCAATCGGCGTGAGAGATTGACGACGCTATATGACTAAACAGTCGACGTGTAGTAAAACCAATAACCAACCAACCAACATGATGTAACCACACATTTATGGTGCAAATGCATGCTTCTTGGTTGGCAAGTAAGGTAATACCAAAGATGATCTAAGATGACCAAGCCTATCTTTTTGTACTTTTTTCTTATAATAGGTCATAGCATTTAAAATATCCCCTACCCATTAATTTGTAGGCAGGAATGCCATTTCTAAAGTGATCCTTTCTACTTACGCTGAATTCGAAAGGAAACATTTCCACCATTGAGATTAGCAAAAAAAAAACGTTAATTCCCTGTTAGGACAGTGGTGAAATTGAAAAGCTGATCGTATCTATTGTTTGTGGGGGCTTTATCAATATATAGCCCTCATAAACAATGGATACAACCAGTGTCAATTCCCAGCTGGGTTATGTCGTACTTGCTGTCCAGTGTACGCCCAAATATGCCACCGGTTAAAAGAAAGACAGATCCTTTCTGCCGGCACAAATCATGGATGATGCTGGCCATGGTAAACAAGAACTTCGGAAACGTAGTACAAAAATGGCTTCACAGTAACATTGCACTGGAAACACACCGGAATAAAGTGTGTAACAAGAGCAACGAAAATATTCGTAATTGCAGCGCTCTGTCGGGACGCATGCGCAACTTCATGTTCCGGCACTTCGGTGGTTGGTTGTGGCTTTACGAGGCACTTAACAGCTGAAGTCATATGACATCGACTGTCTCTTGCCCTGGCAAGAAGGGGGGCACCGCTAGGAATCGAACCCCGTGCTGGCATGTCAGACGCTCAGCTGAACCACTGAACTACCGACGTCCTATGTTCCGGCACTTCACGCTGTTCTTGAAGCGGATTATTTCTCTGATTCTGGCTTGTGTGAGATTGGCGACGTTCTATCACATCGGGGCCCAGGGAAATCACGGAGAATGTTCAGCACGTTTTAAAACCATACTTGCGAACCACTTGTTTATATTTGTGCTTGTTGTTGGCATCAACTCAGACTTGTCAGTAATTTTAACCGTTCATTGTCCCTGAAAATGCGGCACACGCTCGGGGGCGAAAGTCGACCAACTGCACCAACTGAGCCGAACTCAGCCCGATAACTGGCCGCACGTGCGCCGCGGGATACTTCAGCCGGCACCGTCTGCCGAGTGCAGGCAGTCAGCCGCTGTGTCGTGCTGACGGCAGACCGTTGCCGTGGCCGCCGCAGGAGCAGCACCACCGAGACCACGTGCTGCTGGAGGGCCAGTTCGTGTCGCCATTCGTGCAGCACTGTGCCGGCCTGCTGCCGCCCGAGTCGGAGCGCGCCTTCTTCCAGGCGGTGCTGCCCACACGCTGGCGGAGTCACCTGCGCCCCACGGTGGTCCATCTGGCCGGCACTGGCGACCACGTGCGTACACGGACGGTACCGACGGTACCTGACCGCGTCAGTACAGAACCGTACAGGATGGCGTGAGTATCGGATCGTACAGGACGATTGAGTACCAGACGGCACAGCACTGCGTGAGCACGGAACGGCAAAGAATGGCGTGAGTATCAGACGGTACAAACCGCGTGAGTACAGGGCGCGTGAATACCGGACGGTACAGGACTGAGAGCACGGAACGGCGCAGAACCGAGCACGTGTCGGAACGGTATCGAACTGCGTGGCTCCTTCGACTACGGGAGATGAGTGGTCTGATAAGAATCAGGAATGGAACGCTCGTCTCCTAGCCGGCAGGCGTGGGTTCGATTCCCACTTGTCGCTGCTTTTCGCCCGCAATCGATAGACATGAGAGATCGGCGATGCAACACGAGCAATGCGGTCGACGCGGCGTAATATTGATAGCCAACCACCTCCAAGCTACGAATGTTGGCTCCCTGTGTTCCTCCTCCCGAAATGGTTGGAACCGTACCTTGTCCCCCTTCGCTCTGGCAATGTTTGTTATTGCATTTCGACAGGTGTTCTCCGGAACCGACTGTATGCACAAGGAAAATGCTTTCAGATTCTCCATGGCGGCCGACGCGGCGTAATATTGATAGCCAATCACCTCCAAGCTACGAATGTTGGCTCCGTGCGTTCCTCGTCCCGAAATGGTTGGAACCGTACCTTGTCCCCCTTCGCTCTGGCAATGTTCGTTATTGCATTTCGGCAGGTGTTCTCCGGAACCGACTGTATGCACAAGGAAAATGTTTTCAGATTCTCCATGCGAGCCAAGACTTCGTGTTTCTAGGTGTCGCATTTTGACCCTGCGTTTGAGGAGACTCCACAGCACCGATATTGTCAAAACTCCAGTGGGCTAGTGAACTTCGCCACCATGGTGTCAAGTGCGAAGCTCGGCGCAGTGTAGTCATGGGAAACAGGTGTCATTTATAATTTGGTCTTTTGTCCGTTGCAGTTCTTCTGGAAGAGGCGTACCATGCTGGCACGGCCACTGCTGAAGGACCATAACATCGGCTCCATCATCCTTGAAAACCCTTTCTATGGGCTCAGGAAGCCACCAGACCAAGTGTAAGCGCATCTGAAATAGGGCTGGCAGAAGGCCGAATAAAACTAGCTATTGACATATCTGTAGCTGAAACTGGCTTTACGCGGTTATGGCCTGCTTAAATTGTCAAAACTGGACAAGACTTGGGACACTTTATTTGCGGAAGGAAATGTTTCCCACAAGGAAGGAATTGTGTATGGCTTCAAACAACGAGAAGAGCATCCATCATGGTTATGAACCCTTTCGAATAGTTGCCAGCCATGTGAGGCCGTTGGAACCGTGAGAGTGCAGCCACAGGTCAGCTAGCCCTAAAATGTGGAAATGTATCTGGTGTCCTAAATCATAACGACATTTCTAAGGTTCGTGTAAGTAGCATCCTGTGTAGCAGATATCTTTTAAAAGCGACTATATTCACCCTCACAGTGCTGGAGGGACGAAATTGACCCCTGTGGTGCTTTCTTAGGTAACTCCTGAACCATTCGCGCTATCGCTTTGAACTTTGGCATGCTTTCCGTTACACCATCCGGATCTTAGGGCTCCGTTACGTCATCCGAACCAAGCGGAACTCCTTTCACGAGATCATTTGCGCACACTGCGTCAATAAATTACGTGCTAAGCTCTTACAATACCGGAGCTAGAACGGGTCCAAGTCAGTTCACGACCAAATCTCAATACGGTTTTCGATGTACATTAGAACATTCTTCATAAGCAAACCGTGTAAGACAGTCAAAAGTGAAATATGGATGCATAGACCAATCATGAAATAAAGATGCAAGCATACCGAACATGACCTCAGGTCACTCTGCTAGGTGAAGCGAAGGGTCAACCTAAAAAATACTTCCTTGCACAGTTTCTAATGAATACTTGTGAAAATTCGGAATATATGCGGGGGCTAATTCGGTCATCTAAGCACATGCTAGCTTTCGAGTCATTGTAAACCAGGGCAATTTTGCACGACACGTTATTTTTCATGTGACTTGGGTCCTCAACTTCTGTTGTAAAATTGCGGATTGGTGATAAAATTGTGGTGGTGGTTATAAAATCGTGTGGAAGCACGAAATTGCCTTTGTTTTCAATCAGGTTCGGGAAGCTTCAGAAGCAATTGGCGAAGACGATTGACGACTGTATCCAAACATTGACCTGTTTGGCCTCACCTGGAAGGTCAACCAAAAGGGGTAGAGAAAATGTTCCATGCAGCACTAAATGGTGAACGATGTAGCTGCGCCATGTCGTTTACTGCACCCATGTATCTTGCCTGCACTACAGGTTGGTGGAGGGGTGGTGAAAAGGCCCCTCCCCCGCGCTGCGTGAGGTGGAAAATTATTCCGCACCGCGAGGCTTACTTCAATTATGGTCCAATGAATGCGTGATATAATATTGAGTTTGTCTGGTTGTTTTTATGTGACAAGTTAGACAGATCGAACGTATAAACCTTTAGCCAGTTTTTGTCGATATGTGGCTGAAACTAGTTTTATTCAGATAGTTTATGCCATGGTTTTCACCGGTTAGAATCGCCAACAGCATGCATTTTCCATCCTTGGGCTGAAGCACCTCACCCGTACGTATCTTCCTCTGGGTGCTGGAGAGGATGGACGGACGGGAATGAAATGGAATTTACGTTACACAGAATATTACACATGAAGATTAAAACATATTCCACAGGCCACCAGAATTATTGTTATATTTGGGCTTTTAATATTGTTCTACACGTATGTTAGAAAAACGTGATGGACGGGTGCTTTCCATCTCAAAAGTACCCATTCTTGAACTTCAAGACAGTAACTAAACAAGCGCTTCTGGGAGCCGGTCAACACGCGATTATAATCGTGGTCCTATGCTGATGTACTGTTAGATTGGTGATTGACATGGTGTCCTGCTATGTTGTTGGTGCTCCTCTGGTGCTGGTGAGTAGCCATAGTGGGCCGTATGTGCATGTTTTTGTGAATTTGCTTTCGAACCGGTTGGATTTTTGTTCATTATGTTCTTGCGACCACGGGAAGGTACTTTTATATAGATTTGACCAGAATTTCATATGGTCACAAAATTTGCCCCCGCCGACCGTCCGCCGCGCCCAGCCAGCCGGCTGACGATGGACGTCTCGACGATACGCTGCCAGTCGGTTGCCAGCTGCCTTGACCCACTACTAGAGATGGGAATCTGCAGAAATTATCGGGCCCAAATCCGACCAGAACCCGACTATCTTAAGTCCCAGACCCGGTACAACTCCGATCCAAGTCCAGCTTTTGCATGGAATGCCATGGAGGAGTCGATGGCCAGGCCAGACAGGTGTCCGTCTGGGCCTATGTCGGGCCCTCCCTCCGACCTTATTCGCGCATGCCGTAGTATTTTAGAGACTCCAACTTCATTAGGACATAGAAGCTAATCAGACATTTTTGACTGGTCGTTCGCGTCTCCCTGTGACTCCTGGATGTTCATTCTCAACAAGGTATGTGGGAATGTGCCATTGTGTGAGATGATATATGTGGTAGATGCGATGTTTGTGTATGGCTCGCGAGCACATTTTCACATTGGGATATATTCGGTGCACACAATAAAGAAAGAACCTTGGGTTCTTTTACGACGCATTCAACCGCTAGGTCATATAGCGTCGCCAACCTCTCACGCCGATTGGTCGCGGGTGGACTCGGTGAATGCCGTCACAGTAAAGAGACATGGATGCAGTTAATTAGATGTTACATGAATGCAAATAATAGTTCTGCTGCTTGATCTGTATCTATAAGTGGGTCGACATGCACGAAATAGTAACTTCGTTCTATTTTTTCCAAAGCAATTGTAAGAGCAGATGTTGCGACGTCATATGACCCAGTAGTTGGATGCGTCGTAAAAGAGCCCAAGGTCCTCCGGGCATGTTTGACTTATGCTGAAGAAAACCACAGCTGAACAAACGGGATTATATTTTGCCGAATGCCTCAATGTCAATGAAATTATGGAATGCTCCAATCACTACGTGCTGATATGACTATGATCAGTGATCAGCGATCCGGGCCTGGGACTTACGACGTGCTCGTGCCGGGTCTGGGACTTCAGAAGTCGGGCTCGTGCCGGATCTGGGCCTTACGTCGGGCTTGTGCCGGGTCTGGGACTTCAGAAGTCGGGCTCGGGTCGGACTTGGACTCGACAGCTGCGGATTGCTATCTCTAGTAGAGGGCCAATGCAGCTGGCAACCGACTGGCAACGCATCGTCGGGACGGCCACTGCCGGCCGGCCGGCTGGGCGCGGCGGCCGGTCGGCGGGGGAAAATTTTTTGGCCATGTGACATTTTGGTCAAATCTATATAAAACTACATTCCCGTAGTCACCAGTGCATAATGAACGGGGATCCAACCGGTTCCAAAGCGAATTCGCAAAGTATGTGTATACGTCCCTGGCTAATGGTGAGATGTTAGGTGTGGTACGTCCCGCACCTGAACAGACGTGGTGCCGGTGACCTGCTGTGTGGTAGCACGTGTCGGACCTGACCAGACGCGCTGTCCACAGCCGCTCCTGCCTCCGTAACGTGTCTGACCTGACCAGACGCGCTGTCCACAGCCGCTCCTGCCTCCGTAACGTGTCTGACCTGACCAGACGCCCTGTCCACAGCCGCTCTTACCTCCGTAAAGTGTCGGACCTGACCAGACGCGCTGTCCACAGCCGCTCCTGCCTCCGTAACGTGTCGGACCTGTTTGTGATGGGTGGCTGTCTGGTGCTCGAGTCGATCGTGCTGCTCCACTGGGCAGAGCGCATGGGTCTGGGGCCGCTCGGCATCACCGGCATCTCGATGGGTGGACACGTGAGTCACGTGCGCCGAGCATCACCACTGCCTGTCTGGCAGTCGTCAGCGCTGGCACGTTACGGAGCCAGGATCACGAAGTGTGTACTGCTGTGTGGCGTTTGTTGAACAATGGTTGAAACCGGCTTGATAAAGCTGATGGTAGTCACCCAGTGGTTAGGACTGGATAGCAATTAATTTCTCCTTTTTTGCTTTGTCCAGCTTTGTTGGCCTTGTCGTGAAGTGTCATAAGATGGTGACATGTCCGATTCAGTATTCTCTAATGTTTTCTTATACTAAGTTACAAACAAAAGTTAGTGAGTCTTTAAATTGAGAAAGTGCTGATTTCTGGACTGGGTTAAACAAATACATATATTTGAGAGATGCCTTTTCCAACTTGAATGACATTCACTTTTGGGACTTCTGGTGTAGCTACATATGCATGTAAACTCTTTCCGTGGTGCTCATGCATGCGCTACAGTTGGTGGTATCTCGCAGGCTTCTGACTCGTTCAGATAACTTTAGCGCTAGTTCAGATCATTAAGCTGGGTGCCTACTAGTACCGGCTGTAGAATTATCCCTGGTTCTAAAGATACCGGGCGTAAATTGACGGGACCAACTGATTTGTTGGCATGAGTAACGTTTTATTGATAACGAGCGGTGCTTCAGCACCATCTTGATGTATTCGGTAATCACCTAGATTTTTTAACCTTTAGCACGAGTTTTCTGGTGACCAGTAGAAAATCCAGCATATGGGAAACATCAATGCTTGAAAAGCACTACCTGGAATTACCTGAAGTATTTTGAAATGCCTCATTGTATGCTTGTTGGCGATCACCTGGTCGAATCAACTGTAATCGAAGTGCTGTTTGATTGAAGTATGGTTGCTCTAACCAAATTATAATGTTATGGAGACCTTGAAGAGCTTGAGGGTCACTGGATTGTCAACTGTTTTAGAGATGTGATGTGTGGAATAAGTAGTTTTGCGGACTTGCAAGAGGCGGGTATGAGCCCCTTGACCACCCAACAGCTGCGATTTCACCGTACTGATTGAGGCAGTCGAAATGGGAACAAATTGTATTTTATGTTTACATTTCTGCTACTGTAGAAAGCTTCAATGCGCCATCTAAGTTAATGGTATCGTTTTTTAGTGGTGTCGACTGCGATGGCAACCAGAGCGCTATTGTTTGTGGTTGCACAGAAATACTGTACATTTATCAATTATACCGTCGCGTATGCATACTAAGAAAGTGCGCCGCCACCTTATCCGAATATTGTCGGGGAAAGCGGTATCACATCATGATTGCAGCGCAACATAACATAAATTTGTGGACCATAGGCAAACATTCTAAATAGAACATCTTTAATGAAGCAAGACCACCAGAACCAGGAAATATCGCACATAGGATGTGCAACATGATATCCAAAGTGAAAGTATTATTATACTTCCTGAAGTGCCTTACTCTCAGTTTTGTATCGAGACAAGGAAATTAGCAAAAATGCTTCTGTTCTGTTAATGCATGGCTTGAAATTGCTCACACCAGAACTTAGTCGTCGATTGTGAGTGCACGGTCCAGCGCCTGTGCTGTGCTGAATTCGGCTTGTCTGTCGCGCTTCTGCCATCTGCCATGCATCGCCACATTGTTATTTGATGTTTTCTGCGACAGATGGCGTGCCTGGCGGCGTCCGTGTGGAATGCGCCGATACCGCTGATCCCGTGTTTGTCATGGACTTCTGCCTCAGCTGTGTTTACCAGCGTAAGCACTGATCTCTCGTGCGTCGTCAGCCATGCGCCATTACGCTAAGCGTGCCTCCCAGGTAGCATCACCGCAGCTGTTGTTAATGCTGCCCAAGCTGGCTAAAATTGGTGTTTTGTTATCTCGGTGACGCTTGTGCTGATTGGTCGCTGCGGGAATGACTGTGACCGTCGAGTGATGTTGATCAGCTGCTCTAGTGGATACCCCCACCCCCCACACGTGCAGGGTGTCGACGATTGGGTGTTGTCTATTAGGAATCGCTGATCCCTTTCCAGTGTTGTCGGTCTTACGTGCGCACACAAGCACCATTGTACTGGCGTCTGCGCACATATTGTTTAATAGCACATTAAAATTATTCGTCGTCTGTATGGGGTTGACAGGTGGACGCCTGGGGCATCAGTATAAGGTGTTGCCATTTCCGACATCCCGGGTAATTATTTGTGAGTTATTGTTGATGAAGGACTTATAAGTGTTGCACCAGGTAACGGGAATCCTTCCGTTCACTTGTCTGTGCATCACGTAGCTTGATATACCATTCTTTGTACATGTTTTTTTATGGTTTTCTGGAATTTCCAACATTCTCAGCTATATGCTCTGCCACATGTGGTACAGTGTCACTGTTGATAGCTGTTTGTATTTGGTTGCAATCGTGACATATAAGGAAATGACGATTGCGTCATTATCCCAAGTGTGCTCTTCGTATTTATAATTGCATCCTGGACGCACCTCTGTTTCGCTTCGGGAAGTATTAAGGGATGAGTCGGACATTGTTCACTCAGGAGAGCTTTTTGAATTCCTCTTGGAAATTATATTTTCCGTGATTTACACCGGTCACTAACATACTGATGCAGACGTGGCTAGTACCAGTTGTATCATGAACAGATCCGACATCGTATTATGTCCGACCTGACGTTCACCCGCTTTTATGATTAAATGACTTGAGTTATGGGCGCTATATGACCTATGCAGTCGATGCGACCATAAACCACAATAACTAGCCTTGAGTGTCGTTTATTCTCACGACTGTGGCGCACCTGTGACATCACCAAGGTTCCTTGGCGTTAAGACCGGACGGCTCTGTTTCGAGACCGCTTTTGGTAGTGAGTAAGAAAGATGTTACATGATTCCTTGACCTGTTATTCTCTTTGTGGTCTAGTCTAAATTTGTCTCCTTATTTTTATAATCCAACTGTCTATATCGAGATTGCTGCTTACTCTGCATCCTTGACGTTGCTAGGGGCAACCGACCTCAGTGCCAAGTGTCTACGTCGTGTAGGGTGGGTGTCGGCTTGATGTCCGATAAATCAGGAGCCCATCAAAGGTAACATTGGAACGTATGAGTTAGCTGGATTATTGGCCAATATCGGTTCCATTGCACGTCCTTTTGATACTCTAGTATATTAAGGTTTCCCCGTGAGGACGATCAGCTGTTCTTGTTGTCTACATGCTTTTTTGTTTGTTTTTTTTTGCTAATGTCGATCCCTGTTTCGGATGCAGCAGCCTATCCTATTTGGCTAAGCGCACTATTACAGACTCGATTTATGTTGGTCTTTCCTCTGGCAAACTGCCCAATAATCAGGACACCCAGCTCAGAAATGCATACCTTTCTTTTTGGAGGTACACCATCACTAGGTATTAGTAGAGGTAGCTCCAGGAGTACCCCAACGATGCAGCCAGCTAGTAAGACCATGGAACTCCTGGGGTCACTTAGTGAAATGTGTGTATCAGAGGAGAAAGGGAAAAGATAGATTCATCGAATGCAACACATACTTACACATACAACATATGTTATGCAGATGGTATAGTCAAGATAGTGGAGATAGTGTAGTCAAGATCAATATCGTTGATGATCGCCAGCCGTGAAGTGAAGTGACGAAATTTTGGGTAAATGCCTTTGTATTGGTCACCCCAGCATTCAGATCGGTTCTGTTAGTAAGTATTAAGCTCCGTGGTCTCCGTAAGCAAATTAGACAAGCATTTGCGGCGCATGTCATGCGTCAAACGTATGAAGAAATGACTAGTAATTGACATGCTTTTGTGTCAGTGCTATGGTGGATTCAATGTAATGTGACTGAAATATTATAGGCTAAAATTTGAGCTCATCCTTTTTGGAGTGCATAGATGAATTGAGCATCAGTAGTTAACACAGATTAAAATAACTAGATATCATGTAGCACACTTTGTGATCCATGCTGCATGAACTTACTGTAAAGTGCCCAGTACTTTCTTGTCTACCTCCTTTTTGGGTCGAAGCTGCTTGACAAGAAGATAAGAACTTTACGAAGTATGTTGTTGCAATTTCAAGCCATTTCTGGACTAAGTGATGGTACTTTTGAGTGGGTTTTTAGTATCAAGAAGCGTTTCCAGGCATTATCTCAACTTTTTAAGATCATGCATTCCCTTTCAACATAATTAATTTTGCAAAGCTGCATGTTACGGCTGGGCATGTTTTGTCGTTCAGTTGTCTTGATGGTGACATGCCGCGGCATAAGTTGCACATTTTGGCATGCGGTATTCCTTACGTGGCATGTGGTGTTCCTTACGTGGCATGTGGTGTTCGTTACATAAGGCCCACCTTCCTGGCCTTATATAAGCAGCAACATTTCCTCTCTGTCTACCACCACGTAAGTAATAGCAAATGATACATTTCGAACCGCCCTGATTCCTCGTTGGTTCTGTTCGGTCACCATCCGGGCGCCAAATGACCCTGTAGTCGGCGCGCCCTGAAGCCCAAATAATCTATTAATAATCGGTCACCATCCCAGGTTGAGTTATAAAGGATAGCGTTTTCAGTATTTGATATGAGATTCCACGTCGTGCTGCAGGTTGAACTGCGCCCCTCTGTTGCAGGGGGTGATGAGTCAAGCAATCAACTGGGACCTGCTGGAGAAACAATACGTCTCGGATAATGTGTACAGACACGAGCTGAGGAAAATGGTCACAGTCATCAACGTACGTTCATGCAAGAAGTAGCTGTACACTGGCACGGCCTGACGGTGCCTGTGGCTGGTGCCGGGTGTTGTGAGCCGACGGGACCGCTCAGCGTGCGTCGGTCACTCTGTTGTGTAGGGTGGCCGTCTGCCCAGCCGACGGGACCGCTCAGCGTGCGCCGGTCACTCTGTTGTGTAGGGTGGCCGTCTGCCCAGCCGACGGGACCGCTCAGCGTGCGCCGGTCACTCTGTTATGTAGGGTGGCCGTCTGCCCAGCCGACGGGACCGCTCAGCGTGCGCCGGTCACTCTGTTGTGTAGGGTGGCCATCTGCCCAGCCGACGGGACCGCTCAGCGTGCGCCGGTCACTCTGTTGTGTAGGGTGGCCGTCTGCCGAGCCGACGGGACCGCTCAGCGTGCGCCGGTCACTCTGTTATGTAGGGTGGCCGTCTGCCCAGCCGACGGGACCGCTCAGCGTGCGCCGGTCACTCTGTTGTGTAGGGTGGCCGTCTGCCCAGCCGACGGGACCGCTCAGCGTGCGCCGGTCACTCTGTATGTAGGGTGGCCGTCTGCCCAGCCGACGGGACCGCTCAGCGTGCGCCGCTCACTCTGTTGTGTAGGGTGGCCGTCTGCCCAGCCGACGGGACCGCTCAGCGTGCGCCGGTCACTCTGTTGTGTAGGGTGGCCGTCTGCCCAGCCGACGGGACCGCTCAGCGTGCGCCGGTCACTCTGTTGTGTAGGGTGGCCGTCTGCCCAGCCGACGGGACCGCTCAGCGTGCGCCGGTCACTCTGTTGTGTAGGGTGGCCGTCTGCCCAGCCGACGGGACCGCTCAGCGTGCGCCGGTCACTCTGTTGTGTAGGGTGGCCGTCTGCCCAGCCGACGGGACCGCTCAGCGTGCGCCGGTCACTCTGTTGTGTAGGGTGGCCATCTGCCGAGCCGCTGAATGAGACCGGTGTTGTGTTGTTCAGCTGATCGGTTAGTGACTCCGCCGGCGGACCAACGGCAGGCATGACGAGGAAATGTGCCCTCCCAAATGTTTGTGTCCGGGCATAAGTTGGCCATTTTTATCGTTGTCAATTATACAAGTCATTCCTGGAGACCTAATAATTTCAAAACCTAGTAATTTAAAAGAGTCTTAGATATAGATGTATTAAGCTGTGGAATACGGGACCGATGTGCTTGCCCTCCCAAACGAGCTGAGTTCATGTTTACTGTCAGTTGATATAAATCTGCACCAGAAATGAATATTGCTCCCACTGCTTGCAAACGGAAACACCACCGATGCAACAACAAAATGAGTGCACAATTTGTTTTTTTTCGGAATGTAGGATTGCGAGGTGCTGAAAGCTCCAGATGACCCTGTTTTTCCCTCACCGCTTTGTCGACCAGTATGACCAGTTTGTCAGTCAGCCAGTGACGTTTGTCAGTCAGCCAGTGGCGTTGGTCAGTCAGCCAGTGACGTTGGTCAATCAGTCAGTGACGTCGGTCAGTCAGCCAGTGATGTTAGGTGCAGTGATAAATCATTCGTGAAATAGGGTGGAATATACCACTTTCTGAACACTCCAGCGACATCCTTCTCCAAGAAGTATCGACATCCTGCTCCTTGATGCGTGCTGATGAAGTCTTCGTGTTTCCTTTCTAACACTATCTCGCTTTTTCGTATCATGTGTATGCTCTCAATAAGGAATGGTGATACACGAACATTTCGCAACGCAATTTCAGGTAAATATAATATCTGTAATGTGATATGGCATACAATACCAGTTTATAGCATAGACATTATTCTTCTCTATCCTGAATATAGCTCTTCCTAAATTATGAATCTCAAAACAAGTGATAAAGGTACAGCCATAAGTACCTAAACCATTGGCTCAACTTTGAGTCTGAATGACATCAAAATATTTTTAAAGGACACTAATTCCGTGGCAAATTTCGACATCCTACTGTGCTCGTTTCGACATCTCACACATAACGAAAAACCATTATTTGAACCCTGGTTAGGTGAGTCAACCAGTGACGTTGGTCAGTCAGTCAGTGACGTTAGGTCAGTCAGCCAGTGACGTTAGGTCAGTCAGCCAGTGACGTTAGGTCAGTCAGTCAGTGACGTTAGGTCAGTCAGCCAGTGACGTTAGGTCAGTCAGTCAGTGACGTTAGGTCAGTCAGCCAGTGGCGTTGGTCAGTCAGCCAGTGACGTTAGGTCAGTCAGCCAGTGACGTTAGGTCAGTCAGCCAGTGACGTTAGGTCAGTCAGGCAGTGGCGTTGGTCAGTCAGCTAGTGAAGTTGATCAGTCACATTCGAGTACTGATGCTCCATGTCCACGTTTTGGCATTTCACTGTCAGACGGCTGCGTCTGCCCAGGCGAATTTGCTTCCATGGCCAGATATCGTGTGTGCTCTTACGTGTGCGTGTGTGTGCGTATGCATGTGTGTGTGCGCGCGCTGTGTGTATGTGTGAGTGTTTGGAGGTAGATGTGTGACAGTGAGTCAGCCGCCATTCTCTGCTGACGTACAGCCGGCTGTCGGCGCCGAGGGCGACCACTTCCACGCCGGCCGCCAGTTCGCGCGCGACTTCCCGCACGAGACAGCACAGGTGACGCGCGTGGCCGAGCGCATGGCAACCAAGGACGGCGTGGTTCAGCCCGCCGGACACACCCGCTCGCTAGCCCGGCTGGCGCTCGGTTCACTCAGCTCGCTCGCAGAGTTCACAGTCACCAACCCGCTGACCAGCATGGCACGCTCAAAGTTAGGGGTGAGTCTCTTCAAGCCTCTGGCTGTTTGACCGCTTCTTTCCTGACGTGACTGTGGGAGCTGCACTCCTGACATGACTGTGTGACTGCTTCCTCCTGACGTGACTGTGTGGCCGCTACTCTCCTGACGTGACTGTGTGGCCGCTACTCTCCTGAGGTGACTGTGTGGCCGCTACTCTCCTGACGTGACTGTGTGGCCGCTACTCTCCTGACATGAATGTGTGGCCGCTACTCTCCTGACGTGACCATATGGCCACTACTCTCCTGACGTGACTGTGTGGCCGCTACTCTCCTGACGTGACTGTGTGGCCGCTACTCTCCTGACCTGACTGTGTGGCCGCTCCTCTTCTGACGTGACTGTGTGGCCGCTACTCTCCTGACGTGACTGTGTGGCCGCTACTCTCCTGACGTGACTGTGTGGCCGCTACTCTCCTGACGTGACTGTGTGGCCGCTACTTTCCTGACGTGACTGTGTGGCCGCTACTCTCCTGACGTGACTGTGTGGCCGCTACTCTCATGACATGACCGTGTGGCCGCTACTCTCCTGACGTGACTGTGTGGCCGCTACTCTCCTGACGTGACTGTGTGGCCGCTACTCTCCTGACGTGACTGTGTGGCCGCTACTCTCCTGACGTGACTGTGTGGCCGCTACTCTCCTGACGTGACTGTGTGGCCGCTACTCTCCTGACGTGACTGTGTGGCCGCTACTCTCCTGACGTGACTGTGTGGCCGCTACTCTCCTGACGTGACTGTGTGGCCGCTACTCTCCTGACGTGACTGTGTGGCCGCTACTCTACTGACGTGACTGTGTGGCCGCTACTCTCCTGACGTGACTGTGTGGCCGCTACTCTCATTACGTGACTGTGTGGCCGCTACTCTCCTGACGTGACTGTGTGGCCGCTACTCTCCTGACGTGACTGTGTGGCCGCTACTCTCCTGACGTGACTGTGTGGCCGCTACTCTCCTGACGTGACTGTGTGGCCGCTACTCTCCTGAC
This sequence comes from Ashinkailepas kermadecensis, assembly GCA_034440615.1. Lineage (NCBI taxonomy): Eukaryota > Metazoa > Arthropoda > Thecostraca > Neolepadidae > Ashinkailepas > Ashinkailepas kermadecensis. Next base: position 90,563 of record JAOTOM010003157.1, read on the forward strand.
GTAACTGTGTGGCCGCTACTCTCCTGACGTGACTGTGTGGCCGCTACTCTCCTGACATGACTGTGTGGCCGCTACTCTCCTGACATGACTGTGTGGCCGCTACTCTCCTGACGTGACTGTGTGGCCGCTACTCTCCTGACGTGACTGTGTGGCCGCTACTCTCCTGACGTGACTGTGTGGCCGCTACTCTCCTAACGTGGCTGTTAATGTATTGACGTGACTGTGTGGCTGCTACTCTCCTGACATGACTGTGTGGCCGCTACTCTCCTGACGTCACTGTGTGGCCGCTACTCTACTGACGTGACTGTGTGGCCGCTACTCTCCTGACGTGACTGTGTGGCCGCTACTCTCATTACGTGACTGTGTGGCCGCTACTGTCTTGACGTGACTGTGTTGCTACTGCTGTCCTGGCATGACTGTGTGTCCGCTACTATCTTGATATGACTGTGTTGCCGCTACTCTCCTGGCGTGGCGTGACTCTGTGGCTGCTGCTGCCCCGACGTGACCATGTGACTGCTTCCTCCTGACGTGATTGTGTTGCCGCTACTCTCCTGGCGTGACTGTGTGACCGCTACTGTCTTGACGTGACTGTGTGGCCGCTACTGTCTTGGCGTGACTGTGTGGCCGCTACTGTCTTGACGTGACTGTGTTGCTACTGCTGTCCTGGCATGACTGTGTCCGCTACTATCTTGATATGACTGTGTTGCCGCTACTCTCCTGGCGTGGCGTGACTCTGTGGCTGCTGCTGCCCCGACGTGACCATGTGACTGCTTCCTCCTGACGTGACTGTGTTGCCGCTACTCTCCTGGCGTGACTGTGTGACCGCTACTGTCTTGATATGACTGTGTGGACGCTACTCTCCTGGCGTGGCGTGACTCTGTGGCTGCTGCTGCCCTGACATGACCATGTGACTGCTTCCTCCTGACGTGACTGTGTTGCCGCTACTCCCCTGGCGTGACTGTGTGGCCGCTACTGTCTTGACATAGCGTCAAGACAGTAGCGGCCACACAGTCACGTCACAGGCTGCTTGCCACACTCGGTAAGCAGCGTGTGGCCGCTGCTTCCCTGACATCGGAACTGTCGGCTATGTATTTCGCACTGGAGTAGGCTATGTATGGCGGGTATGCAGGGCGTCTAGCCCTCCTTCCGCCAGCCAGTGGACTGGGCGCCACGAGATTGGTCGGCATTGGTTGCCGCTATTGCGCTGACCGGGCTCCGTGTGGCTCTCCGCCCGGCAGCTGGTTGGTCCCACCGAGAAGCCCCCCTCGCCGCATCGGCCAGCCACCATGACGGAGGCGCTCAGCTTCATGCGCGGCATCATGGACGAGTGCACGCACCTGGCCAACTTCCCCGTGCCCGTGGACCCGGAGTTGGCGCTCATCATTCAGGTGCGGAGCGTGCGAGACAGGTGCCGGCCCTGGCACCCGGGGTAGATCAGTGGTGGATCGAGCCCGGCGCACGATTGACAAGGCGAGCGCTAATGTGTACTTGGTGAATGGCGGTTTGGGTTATGTATGTCACTCTGGTGTTCTACTGTGCGGTGTGCTTCAGAATATCCGGACTCACGATTGGCGCCGATGACATGGTCCACTCCCAGTTCTGCGTGGTCGCTGCAGGTTGTTAATGCCGGCTATTGGCAGTTGGTTGGCATTGCTGGTTGGTGGAGGGCGGAGAGTGTGTGGGCGGGGACTGTTGGTCGTGTGGCGCCAAGTCAATGATGCGCGCGCGCCGTGCCAGGCCAGGGACGACGCGTACGTGCCGCGCGATGGTCTCACCAGCCTCACGGACCTGTGGCCCGGCTCGGCCGTACGGTTCATTGATACGGGTCACGTCGCCGCCTACCTCTTCAACCAGAATACGTTCAGGTAAGGCAGGCGCGCACTCACTCAGTTATGCGATTGCGGACGTTAAGCCGAAAACAAGACCTGTTTGGAAGTTGTTGAGGAACAGGACCTGTTGGGGAGTTGACCTTCTCGGGACAGAATTTGGAGTTCCTGGTTTGACTCGTGAATTTAGGAATTGTCCAAATGGACTAATAGCTACCCGTTTTCAACAACTTCAATATTTTTTAACGATTTTCGTGTACTGAAATATTTATTTAAGAATATATTGTTATTCTTTTCTTTAAAAATGAAGCTGCGATGTTCAGTAGTTAAACAGATTGCGGCTCAAAAACACACTGGTCTATCGTGCCATTCGACAACCTCTGCTGATTTTGTCAGCGGCCTCACGCCACATCGGTTTTACCTGCGATGGCACAGTGTTCCCCAGAACTCAATAATTTGTGATGAGGGTTAGTTGTCACACAAGCTTATTCCTAATACAGACAAATTCAGTGTTGCTTTTCATTTCCCAAAATTAAATTTTATCTGAAGTACGTTGTCAAGTACCTTCATAAAACAAAACAATATATCTTGTTTGTTCATGTATATCTATGGAACGAAAAAAAAAACAGCAAAAATCATAAAGAACTAAATAAACACGTTTTTATTCATCAAGGCTATCAAAATATTTAAAGCATCCAAATATCGAGCAGCTTGGCAAATGAATCCAGAGTTCCAGAATAAGGTCAAGCTAGCGCTCCCCCCCCCCCCATCCGCATGGGGAGGTGCACTCGTTGTAAGGCACGTGGATATAGTTAGCGGGAGAGTACAGCCTCCCACTCCACTCCACCCGCAATCATGTTCTCATTTTAATATGAAAAAGCTAATACAGTGAAAGGCCATCCTACGCTAACTCTGGTCTGTCCACCACTTAGTAATGTAGTTATCAACATCGTGACATATAGTACCAACCAACATCCAGTTGTGGAAACTATCAACATCCGGCTGTGGCAACTACCAACATCCGGTTGTGGTAGGCTGTGTGTACTCTGTGTTTCTGTAAACGTGGCGGCCGAAAAGTACAGGGAGTTACGATCGCTTTCTGAACGGCGGATAGTGATCAGTTTTCGTACGTGAGTTTCTGAGATATCACAGTCGATGTCCTACCCCTGAGTCGATGATTTCACGGTGTTATTTTTCATGTAAATATTTGTAAATACTGAGCGTGACTGATGGACTCGGATCCCGTCAATTTTGGCTACACGCAATCAGCAAGCTATTCATTGTAAATATGCTAATAACTGTAGCCGTCTGTTGCTGTATTGGAAGCCACAGAGAAGTGATATTCGTAGTGGTGTTTTCTTGTTTTTGAAGCGCTCCACTTGGTTACAAGGTCCATCCTCTCGTCCATCCCCATGTCAATTCCCTCCTCCAATGATATAGGTGTGTATGTCCTGTTCACAGGGAAGGCATCGTGGACACATTTGAGAAGATGATTCGGAAGTACCGACTCTGACAGTGTGGACGGGCGGGTTGACGGAGAACAGTTCTCGATATTGTGCCACATGTTGCGGATCGTGCGTCACACAAGTCTAAAGCAGACGCGATGTTACGGGGGCGGAGGCGGATATTTGTTCTAGTCTGCCAAATGGTACAACTCCGACCTGCCATGTACCATTTTGAAGCGTCATTGCTTTTCCAGACTGCTGATTGATCTGGTGGTCGAATGCAACATAAACGAAGTGCTTTCCCAGACTGTTACGCAATTTTGAAGTGAACATTTGTGAGCTTTATATGGAGGATAATTGACAACGTGCAACAATTTTGATGCAATTTATTGGCGCGTCGCATGGGCTTCTTTTTGCCGTCAATGTTCTAACTAGTGGCGGCGGGATGTTCACGTAGGTATACTGATAGGCTATCCACTGCAAAACAAGGTATGTCGTGCTATGACGACACTAAGCCGCCAAACAGTGGAAATTTATACAGTTCAAATAGAGGTAGGGGGTAGACATGTTTTGTTCCGGATATTGGTCATTCAACCTTTTTTATGTAATATGATCAAATTCTGTGGATAAAAAAATTGGGTTTTTTCTGCGAAACCCATCAGTACCGGCATTTTTCCGTTTTACGCATATAAGCTCCCCATGAATTTGGCCAAAATTCAGATCTTCTCAGTTTTGGTGCTAGAGAGCTAATTTTTGGTTTATTGAAAACGCAGACCCCAAATTTAGTCTTAAAAAGTGTGCTTAATTTTGAAATCTCAAAAATGGGTAGCTTTAAATTGGCCATATCTGGCTTTGTTTGGGAGATATATCGTGCTCAAATCTGATTGGTCGAGAAATTGGGTGATTGCCCAACTGAAAATATTTTTTGGGAGATCCTTATAGTCGATTTAGTGGGGGTAGGTAACTTCAAATTGGCCATATCTGGCTTTGTTTGGGAGATATGGCAATTTTATTACAGCTAATTAAGCTAATTAGTTTAATTAGGTGGTGCTGATGAATTTCGAATTCATCAATTATTTTGCGATTTTTTTTTGCGAGGTATGATCAAATGACAGCGAAAAAAAAACATGGAATCCGCCATGCACGAGCACAATTGCAAAAGCTGACTCCATACCCCCGACCCCTAGTTCAAATGGTAGTTATGTGTGATGATTAACGTTGTTCGCCTTCCGCTCATAGTGTATTATGGTCCGTTTAATCTGAATGGTTTTCCGTAGGCTGCTTCGTTGCAGTGTGCGTGCTATATCGGCGAAGTCAATTGACAATGTTGGGATTTGTAGTGGGAGCCAATGTCTTGCATTTCTGCAATGCTATATCAACATGTATGAGACTCTCTGTGATGCATCTGTGCATGCATATAAAACATTGACTCCCACTTGAAGTTCACATTTCAATGAACTTGGTCGGCCTGCTGCGGGCGACTAATGGAATATCCGGCGGATATACCTCCAGGGGACTAAGGCGTCCGTGACGCCGGCGTTCTAGCCGTGACCAGTGCTAGCCTGGAGCGTTCCCCGTGATTTCGTCAGGAGGCCGGTGCGGATTGTGGAGACGGACATCTCGGGTGATGTGTGAAGAAGCGCACGACGCTGCGTTCGCATTCGGGTTTGGTTTGCACGCTGGGGTGACGACGTTTAAGGAGCATGAACTGTGATCCAGCTTGTTTAGTCGTCGCAGTTAATACACGGTTTCGGAGAACAAGGTGCCAACATGCGTTTTGTTCTTGTGTACTCACAAAGCAATGAAACGGGAACGCTGCCATGGGCGTCCTTGGTGAAGCCGATGAGAGCGTTTGTGAGATGGCCAGCGCGACTACTTCATAACCAAAGGTTGTGAGTTCGAGACCTGCTAACCACACGGACTTCCAGTTCCGCCTTAGCCATTCGGCGTGGGAATTAGATGTAGTGCGATTTGAGGGGTAAGGGACGAGAGAGCGATAGTGGCGGCGATTGCAGAAATTGTGAGATCCGTGTGATGTATTATATTGTGAAATGTGCATACCGTGTATGTTGATCTTAGTGCATGGGAGATGTGAAGGTGATTTATTGTTGAGGCAACAAAATATGCGAATATGCGATTCGAATTCCAAGCGTGATTTCAGTGTATGATTTTTGTCATGAATCTTCAAAATATTGTGTACAAAATATTGTTACTCTTGAAAATGATCCATGATCGAAAAGTTTGAGATCTAATATGTCTAATTTGTATTAAAAGCACAGCATTCCTTGTCAATGTGGGCCAAAACGTTTCACCTTATTTTACTTTCAATCATGGCAGGCAAGGAAATCGTCCATTTCTTCTCACAATTAAATAAACCAACCTAACCTAGCCTAGCCTAGCCTTCCGTGCAAGAGAACAAATTCATATCTTAAAAATATTAAATTTTCAAACAATTTGTTCATTTAAAAAATCAATTTAATCTCCCTAACCTAATGTAACCTGACCTGCTATTGAAGAAAAAAAAATTATACAAATTCCCTCCAATTATAAAATTATAGCTTACGACAAAAGCATAACCAAACTTAACTCAGCCAAACCTAACACTTTGTTCGCTTCATGGAGGTAAATTGGTTGTAAAACTTGTTCTGTGGTTACCTTGAACTTCAATAATATCTGATTGTGATTTAAGGTGTTAACAAGATTTCCAATGCAATATTTATGAACATAACTAAGATGATGGGACTACTCATATTTTGTGCAAATGCTTACTTTTCAGTTGGTGAGTAAAATAACACCAAAAAGTGGGCTCTAAGTTAGGTAACATCGCATGAAAAATAATGTTCCAAAATAAATACAACATAACCTAGCCTAGTGTGGCCTAACCTCCCTTTGGAGAAAATATTTAAAGAACAAAACTGGAAAAATATCAAACAATTTATTCTCTTAAAATTGTCTAAATCATGAAAAACCTAACCCGACCTAGCCTAACCTAACGTAAGGTGCTTTTGAAGAAAAATTATTTCCTTTTGCTTTTTTGAGGACAATTAAAAGATTCAAATGAAATAAAATATAAACGAATTATCTAGCCAAACCAAACCAATTTGTTTGCTTTAAGCATTACACACTAATGCTTGTCTCATGCCCATCGTAGAACACAATCATACCAGTTTGGCAATGTATTTTTAGACTGGGCCTTGGTTTTTTGTTCTTTTTACCCTTGTATAATATATTACCTCACCCAAAGCCCCTTTGTTAGTGTTATTTTGTTCTTCAACTGAAAAGTAAACATTTAAACCACAAATGAGTGGTCACATCAGCTTAATCATGTTTGTATGGATGATAGTTCAAAATATAATTTTACAATGTATAAAACACCTCGAGCACAAATTTGCAATTACTTGTAGGTAAATGCACATAGGAGCAACTGAATCCTTCCTAAAATAGCGTGCTAAAAATATCTCCTGGTGAATTTTGTGGTGATTTAAATGAATCTGAATATGATATGAGAGTGACTTCATCAAGTTATGAAGATCAGATTCATTCAAATTACCTACATGAAAGAATAGGTACCAGCAAAAAATATCTTCTCTTTTTTTTGGGGGGAAGTGCAATCCATATTAAATCATTTGGGTCATCACCAGGGTGCATTTCTGCATACATGTCACATTTAAAATCAGCACCACATTAGGAACTAGAATTGCCAGTGAAACTTGCTGTGATATGACAGAATTACACATCAGAGAGCAGGACTGGAAGAACTGGCTGGTCTGGGATTTTGTCATCCAGAACATAATCCTCTGCAATTTTATTGTGCCCTGTTTTTTTTGTAGAGTGGAGTCAGCTCAGTGGGGCCAGAACACAGAAATGAGGAAAAAGGTGGAGTCCATGGGGATAAATCTCCAATGAAGATGAAGTTGATCCAATAAAGTTTGAAGTTTGAAGTTGAAGTTCCTGGGCGCTAAATGCCTACCCTGGTCGATGCGTCCAATAAAAAACCCCATCATCATCATCCCAATTAAGTTTGTTGTAATTTTAGAAGCTGATTTCAGCAAAAAGTTTACCACAAATGGAATGGATCTGTAATTTAATGTATTTTTATTATAGATCACTGGTTCCCTGTGCATGCAAAATGCATATTATCACAAGAGGAACAATTCCTGTTTGGGAGGCAAGAATATTAGTTCATTAAGTGAGGATTTCCATGCAAATTTATGAACTTTAAGACAGTGGAATAGTATGACCTCTTACTTACACTGCATAGTTTAATCATGTTGTTTGGTGAGGACTGAAAGCCAATGGATGTTTAACATGCAAAAATTGCACAAAAACTCCAAGGAGTTTTTTACTTGGCAATCAGCATGAAAATTATCCTTCAATATGGATTGCTCATCAATTTTCCACCACATCCCAGATTACAAAATTTAAACCCATCTCTGCATCTGAGTAATGCTGTGAGTGTTCCAGATGAAGTTGTGCATACATGCGCCTTGCTTTTGGTGTAATGGCTTGTGATTATGTTTCCCTCTGCACTTTGTGCTTTCGGCAAGAAGCTGGATTTTCACGTTGGGGTTTACTGTGTCTTTGTTGTTGGCTTCTAGTTTCATTATATCCTGATATAAAAGCCACAGTTCAATCTTTTTTTTCGGTGATATATTTCGGTTGGAGATGGCACTTGAGCCCAAGATTCAGGAGTTCTTCCTCGTCGTTAGTGAGCTCAATGGATGAAACGTTCACGTACCCTCTTTGTGATTCAGGTAGAATGATGCTGCCTCCGTAGAGTGAGAAAAGTCTTTTGGTAATTCTCATCTTGACAACGTGCTCGGATCTCTTTGGTTCTTTGTAAATGTAGTTGTATTTCGTTTTTAATCCGTTGTTCCAAGTCATAGTTCTCGAACTTTCCTCAAATGCGGGCTGTCTTGGCTTCAAGTTTCTGAATCGTAGCATTTTTTTGCGTCAATCTGGTGCTGCACTAGTTTCCAGCGGTATTCCTTAGTGCAGTGATCATTCATTTATTCTTGACGTTTCGGTGTACGGTATGAAATCGCCAGACCCTCCAGCTTGTCGACAATAATACTATAGCGACAATATAAGAACCCAGCGACTTTTTTCGCTCATTGTCAAAAACAACCTGTCTGAGGACGCGACATCCCTCCAGCAGTCTAACGTAGTCTACTACTATGAGTGCAGTATAGGAGACTCATGTGCACTTCTCCCCTACAGTGGCTACATAGGACTCACAACCACAACATTCATCAGACGCCTTACCATGCACTTGCAAAGCGGAGGACCACACACACACGTTATGACACACCATAATGATCATCTGAACAGAAATTTCTCACATCGAACACCAAGATTATAGTAAAACAACCAGACAGGAGAAGATTGTAAGTGTTGAATGCCATCCTGATTAGAAAGGACTCCTTATTGACCGTCACCCTTCTCCTGCGTGATGAACTTACTTTGGGACCACGGTTAAAACCAAACTAGATCGTCCCAACACAGTAATTATATTGATTGTTTTGCAACTCCGTAGTGTCAGATGTGATTCACATAGGCACGTTCCTGTACAATTTGAAACGACTGCTGTGTGACCTGAATATGATGGTAATTAAAAAAGAACATTGAACTGAAATAGCGATAACTTCAACAACCGATAATGTAGATTGTTTCCATTTATACCAGTATGCTGTTAATATATATGTATGTATATATATATATATATATATATATATATATATATATATATATATATATATATAAATAAATATGTAAGTGTGTCCTGAAGATGTCCAACAATGGACGATTGTTGAACGCTACGTGTTAGGAATATACGGAATGTATGTATAATTTTTATCTGTGCTCAATGAACACCGGCCAGACAGCAGAAGACCGATACGGAGAATTGAAAGCATAACAAGGAAGATTTATAACAACAAAGCTACTGTGACATTTAATAACATATGCCTACAAAGCAATCTGTTCTAACTTACTCCAATATCTATATATATATATATATATATATATATATATACATATTAAAGGGTTCTAAGAATGATAATAATAAGGGTTTTAAGAATGATAATAAGGGTTTTTATCCGCCTCGCTGAGCGCCTTCTCTTCGAAAAAAAAATGTAGCCGTTAGCGAGGGCGACGGAGAGCGACAGCCCCATTGGAGAGCCTTCCACCTGCTCGAAGATGTCCCCGTCCCAGAGGAAGTAGGTGTTCCGGACACATAACTTCATCAGACTTTCCAGGGATGAGACGTCGAAGGAAGTGCGTTTGGGAAGTGTCGGATCTTGACGGAGTTTCTCGCAAACTACCGAGATGGCTTCGTCGGTCGGTACCTTCGTGAATAAACTTTTTACGCCGAAGCTAACGAAGATTTTGTCACTGGCATTGCTAGAGCGGAGTTTTACGTACAAAAGTATTGCCAACGTCTCAAAGTCTCGCCAACGGAGTCTTGCCAACGTCTCAAAGTCTTGCCAAAGAATGTCTACGGAGTCTTGCCAACATCTTAAAGACCGAAGAGATCGGGGGAAAAACTTGGGAACCATCTTCCACCTAACATGCGAGTGCACGCAGCGTACATTGGCGAGAGTGGTCGGTCGCTGGACAAGCGCCTGAAGAAGCACCGGAACGCTCTCTCCAAGGCCCAACCAGAAAAGTCTGCAGTTGCGGAACACGCTGCAGATAGTCGGCACGATATCCATTGGAACGACGTGGAGATTATGGGATGTGAAACACTGTTTAGGATAAGGAAGTTGTTAGAATCTTACCATATTAGAAAGTCGCGACCAGAGCTGAATCTGGATAGGGGTTTAGAATGGTCGACCATCTGGAGAGTGTCTAATATTGACGAGCAGTAGTCTTGGGGGAGGGGTGGGGAGAATTAGGGACGTCAATTGTAATGTATTTTTATAGTTTACCGTTTTTACTACGTGGAAGTTTCAAGTGTGATGTTTTACAGTCTCTGCCGTGTTTTACTGCATTCAAGTGCCGCATTCCTCACTGCTCGTGTCATGTGTTTGAAATGTTGTGAAAAACTTTAATTTAATCGTCTTCTCTTTTTCCACGCGCACTGGAGGGGCGGGGGTGAAATCCGCCCACCCCTCCGGTTTTTCGTACATAACTCCAGATTTTACCGGTCGATATACGCTATTTTTGCGTACCTGCTTAGAAATGACCGGCACGTCGTTCAAAACAAGAAAAATAGAAATCGGCTGAAAATGTTTCGAGTTCGGAACAGTAAAAGTTTTTTTTTTAATCCTAGCGCCAGACCACAAAAATCACCGCTGATGCGCTTCCAGTATATCCGCAAAAGCAGGGGCGTCGATTTGTATCCTTGGCATGTAGGATCAGCATTGGGGGGGGGGCCATGCCCCCCCAATGCTGATCTTGGCTCCCCAATGTTGATTTGGGCCCCCCAATAACCCATGCTATTTGTATGCTGATAAAAAGCTAAAGGAAAAAAAAAGAAAAAAAAACACTGTGTTAGGTACATAGAAAACTTAGTTGATGTTAACCAGTACATTTTGTACTGAAAAAGAACAGATTTGGATTAAATAGTTGACTGAGTATCCAACTTTTGCTACATAATTCAGAATTATGTGCAAAAAAAACAAAATAGCTAGATTTCCCTCCACTGTGCAAGGCAAACTTAAGACATAAAATGTTAAGATTCGCTGATGATGCATTTTAAACCAGATTGTCTTTTTTTTTTAATGTTAAGCCATAAAACAACAATTGGATTGTCATACTGATGTTTGTACACACCAACAATGGCAAAACCACACGCATATGAGCTTAAACGGGAAAAAAATCCATTCTTAATTTCCAGTCATTGTCAAACTTGCATTGTCCAGTAAAGAACAATGACAATCATCCTTGAGATTGTGGATATGCAAACTATAATTATCTTCAGCAGCCCACCTATCACACCATCAGCTTGATATTTACCTAGGTACCTACCTAAACGCCCAATGACAATGCATGCATTCAATATTGATATGGGGAACACGAGAGCCATGTATGGGCAAATCTTCCAGCTTATGATACCATGACAGATAAAAGTCAGCAAGAAGCTGCATGGCCACTGCATTATAATTGGTATTCCTAAAAGAATAAAAAAGAAAGCTATGGCTCACGTGACTTTTAAGCAAACCTTACAGTCATACACGACCAATGCTATACAAGAGAAATAGCCTTGGCAAGACAAATGTCTCGTACGCCGGAAAAACACCGTTATTAAACACCGCAAAATATCATTATTTTAAAAGGTACACCGAAGTTCGCATTCAAACCTTGATGACGTCACATATTTTTATTCGTATATTGCAGAAATTGGTAGCATCAGGCAAGCTTCAATTTCACTGCATGGGGGAATGACTTTTTCAGGCGTACCGGACCACAGAGGTCATTTGCACCACCTTTGAAGCGAGTACGTTACATGTCTGACTATAAAAGAGGGGGTTTGCGATCAAGGTGCAGGCATGTGGACGTTTACGTAAAGGGAATTTTACGTTATAGTTTGTGTGATATTTTAGGCGCTGAAGGCAGGGCTAGGATGGGGATATCCCCCTAATGTCTAGATGGCAGGGGCGTCGATTTGTATCCTTTTGTGGGGGCCAGGGCCCCGCCAGTGTTGATCTTGCCCCCCCCAATGTTGATTTGGCCCCCCAATAACATTTGCTATTTTTATGCTCATAAAAAAGTTGAAGGAAAAAAAGAAGAAAAACACCATGCGAGGTACATAGAAAATGTAGTTGATGTTAACCAGCACATTTTGTAATAAAAAAAAACAGACTTGGGTTATATAGTGGACTGACTCTTCACCGTTTGCTACAAAATTCAAAATGGTGTGCACAAAAACCAATTGTCATTGTCACACTTGCAATTGTCATTGTCACATCCAGTCCCGTGAACAGGGGTGTCGATTTTTGAAAAACATTGGGGGGCCGAAGTGCCAACGCACTAGACCCCCCCCACACACACACAAAAAAAAACTCATCGGATTTAGCACACTATATTTTCAGATCTCAGAAATTCTGATTTTTTATTCGACGATGTGTATGTTTATGTTCATTAAGCATCCTCACCAACGGGGAAAATCGTCCAATAACTGGTGAAGTCACATAATTAAAAGAGCAGTGTTCAGTACATGTCAACATAACAACTCTTGGTTGGTTATTGGTTCTACGACACGTCGACCGTTGTCATATAGCGTCGCCAATCTCTCACGCCGATTGGTCGCGGGCGAAGAGTAGCGACAGGTGAGACTCGAACTCACCAACATAACAACTCTGAGTAATAGCATGCGACTGCAGTGCCATATAGTGGGCTCGGATCTATCGTCACCGTCACCGTCACTGTCACTGTTACCCTCCTCCTCACTCCACACACCAACAAACACACACCGGCTTAAATAAAAATACTTCAGCGATCAGATGCAGGCTAAAACACACCGGCCTTGATGAAGCATCAGAGCACAGCAGACCTGAACGGTGATGACGATGGGTGAAAGTACTTCCTTGGTGCCTAACGTTAGGGAGGGGAATTTTTCCCTTTAGTACGCCACTGCGGCTGCTCAACGTGTTTTTTTCCGCAGATTGCACGATCGAGAGTAGAAAGGCCCTTCGGATAATTTTATTTCGGGACCCATTCTTAATTTTCCGGTGCTCTGGTCGATTCGATGGAGTCTCCTTGTGGTTTTTGTGGTGAAGTCTATTTTATAAGCCCCTGCAGGCTATTTTTGGAACCCGGTACGATTCTTCTGGCTCTCGGTGCGTTTTTTCCGGTGCCCAAACAGGTTTCTTTTCCGGCGTCCGACTTCTTATTTTGTGGATCTTTGACGCAATTTTTCCGTCCGCAAGGTGACATTCCGGGTATATATTGGTACTTGGGAAGCCAGCTGCAACTTGTGGGGCTCCGGCACGACGTTTTGGCCCCAGTGAGATTTTCAAGAGAAGCGGCGTGAATTTTGTTTGTCTAAGTGCGATTTTTTTGGGCCCCGTCGTCACTTGTTGGGATCCCTTGCGGTGGCTACGACACGTTTGTGGGGCCCAACAAGTTTTGTGGGCTTTTGGAGCTATTGCTGAGATCCCAGATTTATTTTCCGTGTCCGGACTGTTTTTCATTTACCCGGCTTCATTTGTTGGGTGATCTCAAGGAGACTTTTAGAGCCCCGGTGGGACCTGTCAGGCCTCTGGCGTGATTTTCAGGGGCCCGGGTGATAATTCTTAGTACCCCAGTCTCGGCGTGATTTTCAGGAGGCCCCGGCCCGACCGTTTGTGGCCCCCGTCGTGATTTTCTTGAATCCCGGCACGACATGTTTGCGGCCCCAACGTGATTTTCAGGGGACCAGGTGCAACCTTTTGAGGCTCCAGCGTCATTATCGGGGCCCCTGCGCTACGTTTAGGGGCCCCCAAAGTGATTTTTCTGAGCCCCGGTGCGATTTTTGGTGGACCAAGTGAAATTTTTAGGGAGCATAGCGCATTTTTTTCCTAAGCTCGGCGGATTCTTGGGGGCCCCACAACCTATCAGGAGGGGGCGGGGGGTGAGGCAACTGCCCACAATTCCTCCTCCCCATTCGGTATGTCACTGTGCCATGCAATGATGCAACATAAGAATCCAGGAATAGTTCATCTGTTTCATCACTCACATGTGATTTCAACTCCCCAGTTATCCAGACAGTTTGAGGAAAGTCAAACATCTGCTACATGGATCAGCAAGGATGGATTGTAAGGCAACATGGATACCATGGAATTCCGGTCACAGTAGTTATGCTGCAATACATACCTTCTTCAATAGACTGCTTTGGAGATGGATGAGTTCCTGAAGTTTGGTCAGGGTTGGAGTTGGAGGTGGATGGAGCAACACTGTGAAGGACATAACATATGGTTCAAGAGACTTGTTTCCATTAACAATACAGGGGATGAAGTAACATTTTCATTGACTTCTATGGTTTTCATTGGCTTCATTGACTTCTATGGTGTCCTGAGTAAGTAGGACAATCGAGATGGGTTTCTGTTATATGCATTGTAGAAGCATTGTTATAATGTGGCTTTCATACCCCAGTGAGAATGGTATGGATTCACTCATCAGTGAATTTGCAAACATACTGATATATCAGTTAACAACAATGCAGGGAGCTATGTGATCAACATGGTCTGTGCCCTAAAGCCCAAATAACTAAGTAACAATGCAGGGATTCTGCTGCATAACAGTTTGACCATAAATTAGCCATGATATATGGCATCATACTTCCCATGCTATTTAGAATAGTGAGCTATATTTTGTGTACAAACATCAGGACATTAGAAATGTTAATTAACGTTACACACATCAGTTCCTAACAAGTGTCAGCAATACATTTCCTTCATGTGCTCTAAACATGATTCAAGAAAGCACTGTCATCGATTTTAAGCTTGCAAAAAGCGTGGGCCGCCTGGCATTTTGAGTGCTATTTGAGTGAATTTGCTGTCTTGTTAGTGAACTGACCACTTATTGAGATATAAGTACTTTAACTTTGCCTGCTTCCATCATGAAAATTTGTCATTTTCCAATACATCAGAAATCATCAGAATAACTTTTTGTCCACAAACCGGTGTATGCATTTCTATGAATTTCTCATATTTATTAACACAAATGATGTAGATCTGATCTGCAAATTTATAACTCAGAAAATGTTATCAGCACAGGATTCCATTCCTGAAAATATAGTAATTTCAACATGTTATTGTTCTTTGTGAAGCAATAAGTGCAATGCTCTCATGCAGCATGCAGATGGAGGTACATCACGTGCACCAGGTAGCACAAAAAGAGATATTATTGCAGTCTAAGGTAACCACAAGACATGTTTTACACCCATTTTTACCTCCACGAATTTTCCACGAATCATTCAAAGGAACTAGGTTTTGCCTAGTTGCGTTAGGCTAGGCTTTTGTTGTAAGTTGGTAAATAAAAAAAGTCTTCAAAAACGGTTCAAGCTAGATTAGGTTATGTTTAAGTTGTGTTAGGTTGTTGTGATTAGGTTATGTTTAAGTTAAGTTGACTTTTTAAGTTGAAAATGTCTGAGAGCGAATTTTTTTTTTTTGGGTGGGGGAATTGGGCATAAAAATAATCATTTCTTGCATGGAAGTCTAGGCTAGGTTAGGTTAGGTTATGTTACATGTTTTTTTATCTGAACATTATTTTTCATCCTATATTACTCAAATCCAAGCCCCCTTTTCCATGTTATTTTTCCTCACAATTGAAAAGTGTGCATCTGCAGAGGAAATGAGCGGTTACATCATGTTCAGCACATTAACAAACACTGCATTAAAAAAAGAAATTCAAAGAAGTCAGAGAGTACCATGAGCTGAAAAATTACCCCAAAAGCCAGGTATTATCACAGTTTAAGGTAACCACAAGACAGGTTTTACACACATTTTACCTCCATGAAGCATACAAAGGGGTTAGGTTTGTCAGGTTAGTTTAGGCTTTTGTTGTAAGTTATAAAAAGAATCATTTGTTGGTAAATATTTTTTGTTAATTATTTTTCTACAAAAAAATAATAAACGGTTCAGGCTAGCTTAGGTTAGGTTTTTTAAGTTGAAAATATTTGAGAAAATGCCTCGAAAATTTAAATTAAAAACAATTAATTTCTTGTATGGGAAGTTGAACTATGTTAGGTAAGGTTATCATACATCTTGAACATTATTTGCATGCTATATTTCCTTACTCCACACCCTTTTTTGTGTTATTTTTTTACTCCCAATTGAAAGGCATGCATTTGCAGAAGAAAGTACATTAAATTTCTGCTTTTATGTGTTTTATTAATATTTTTTTATTTAAATTTCCAATGCAATGTTTATGAATGTCACTAAGCTGATGGCACTACTCAGTTTCTGTGCAAATGCTTGTCGTTGTGAGCAGGTTGTGAGCAAAATAACATTAAAAATGGGCTTGGAGTTAGTAACATAGCAATTAAAAGAAATACATTACAAATTCAACATAACCTAACGTAACCTAGCCTAACCTGACCTTGGAGAAAACAACTACAAAAACAAGATTGGAAAAATATATAGCAATTTATTTTCTTGAAATGTTGCAAATGAAAAAACCTAACCCAGCCTAATCTAACCAGAATTATTGTGCTTTAAGGTGGTAACTAGGCAAGTTATTACACATTTTCCTCCATAAAGCAAACAAATGGACTATGTTTGGTAATGGTAGATTAGTTTAAGTGTTTAAGTTCGACATTTTTTGCAAAATTTGTTCCAAAATTTGAACGAAATAGATCTTTTTTCTTTAAAAGCAGCTTATGTTAGGTACAGTTAAGTTAGGTTACATTTTTTAATTGTAAAAAAAATACATTGCTTGAAATGTTTACAACTTGATGTTTTGGTTTTGTTTTTCTCCAAGGGTAGGTTAAGTTAGGTTAGGTTAGGTTATGTGGCACTTTTATATTTTAAAAAAAAATACTTTACCCTATGTCACCCAATTCAAAGCTTTTTGTTGGTGTTATTTTCCTCACAACCTGAAATGTAGGCATTTCTATAGAAAATGAGTGGTCCCATCATCTGAGTCACATTCATAAACATTGCATTGAAATGATACATTCCACGAATTCATAAAACACCCTAAAACACAAATTTACCAAAATGAGCAGTAACATCATGTTCATCACATTCCTAAACATTGCATGGAAAAAAATTAATCAGAAATTACCTTTAGCTGTAAATTTACCAAAAGGTGTGCCAGCCCCTGGACGGAAATGCAACACTAGGTGCCCCAATCCTGGGCAGAAAGGGCACTAACAGCATTGGAATGAAAATATTAATAAAAGTAAACTAAAAACAGCTCTTCTTGAAGACAAACGTGGTAGTTATGTGATATTAACATGGAAACCCTGAGCACAAATCAGAAAAAAGCATGGACTGGAATTTTTCAAGCTTACCTGCCAACTTCTTCAACTACTGTTCCTTTGGGAATTAAATATCAGCAAGCTATTTATTCACTATTTAAAATCACACCAATCCGCAGATACATCAGAATGTGCGAAGTACAAAAAACGGATCAGTACGTCACATGAGATTGGCCTCCGGATTAAACACTGCGCGCAATTGCACCACAAATGTCTTACCTCTGTCACATTTGTCACTGTAACCTCAAATTTAGACTTTAGGCGCTGGAATTTCTGTAACTGGAATTTTTTATTTGGATGTTACGATTTTGGATGTTCTGAGGAACGCCCATCACGATTTGTGACATTTAATACGCGCTAGTGTCTATCGATACAAATCGACACCCCTGCTTTGGAGAAAAAAATAGAAACCAAAATTAAGCAATATATATTCTGAAAATTTGCTAAATTGAACAACCGAACCCAACTTACAATTTTCCCAAGGTAAACAACTAAACTAGCCTAACCTAGCCAAATCGATATTATTGTGCTTTAAGGTGGTAACAAGACAAGTTTGTACACACATTTGCCTCTATATAGCAAGCAAATGGGTTAGGTTTGGTTAAGTTAGGTTAGTTTACGTTTTGGAAGTTTTGGAAGTTGGAAAACTTTGAAAAAAAATCCAAAAAAGTTTCCCCAAAAAATTGCAAATTATTTGGTAACCTTGCGGTCTAAGGTGTTCTTTTTTTCCTTTAAAACAAAAAAAAAATGCAGAATACCATGTTTATGAAGGTGACTAAGATGATTGGACCCACTTATTTTCTGTGCTTACTTTTCAGGTTGTGAGCAAAATAATGCCAAAAGGCTTTGAGTTCGGTAACATAGCATAAACATAAATGTTTTTTTTAATGCAACAAAACCTAACCTAGCCTACCCTAACCTATCTTTTGAGAAAAAAAAATTAAACTAAATTAAAATGTCACTTAATATATTTTCTGAAAATTCTCAACCTTAAGAAAGAAACCTAACCGAGCCTAACCTAACCTAAGCTGATTTTGAATAAAAAATTTAATTTTTTGTGAACATGGTTGTAAATTTTTTCGGGTATTATTGTGCTTTAACACGCGCACTGGAGGGGGGGTGAAATCCGCCCACCCCTCCGGTTTTTCGTACATAACTGCAGATTTTACCGGTCGATATACGCGATTTTCTGCGTACCTGCTTAGAAATGACCGGCGCGTCGTTTAAAGGAAGAAAATGGAAATGGGCCGAAAAATTTTCCAGTTAGGGACCGTTAAAGTAAAAAAAAAATATAGCGCCAGACCACAAAAATCGGCGCTGATGCGCTTTCCGTATATTCGCAAAAGGGAAGTGTTCTTGGCAACACTAGCGACTTGTTTGATGTATATTGATATGGTATATAGTTTCAGGGTCATGTGAGGTCACCGAGGTCAAGTCAGGTTAAGTTTATGACATGTTAATGGAACAAAACTTGATCAACTGGAATGTTGTCATAAATACACTACTGTTTGTCATTGCGTTTCCATACTTTATTCATGTACTTCACTCCTTTCTTCACGAAGCCGATTGCTCCGAGCTGCCCGACGGAGCAGTCGGGCGGGCGGCCCGGTTCCGGTAACTGGAACAGGTAACTGACCTGATAAAGTGGTGTTATATAGGTGACCTGAGGTCAAATGTTGGGTCTAGCATCTGCATTGCATCATTAGTAATGTCCAAAACATAATTGATGCCCATTTTGGAGCATTTAAACACAATCACAGCGATTCATAATGATGACAAGTCAAGCCACGCAATACCAGAAAAGTTTGCAAATTTGACCTCATTTGACCTTGAAGATATTGACCTAAGGTCATGAGATTTGCACACAATAGAGTTCACTACCGTACCCATCAACCCTGCGAATTTCGTTCCTCTAGCTTCACTAGGAGCCGAGATCTTAGGGGGGGGCGGAATCCGCCCCCCCTCCAGTGCGCGTAATTTTCAGAGGCCCTCCAGGGCGCGTGTTAAGGTGGGAACAAGAAAAGTTGTATGGGCGCTGTATGACCAACGCAGTCAATGCGGCCGTAAACCCAAATAACCAACCAACCATCTCAGAAAGACGTAAGCTGTACTTCCACAGTGGAGGGAATTCCAGCTATTTTGTTTGTTTTTGCACACAATTTTACATTTTTCAGCAAAAGGTGGAGAGTAAGTCCACTATCTAATCCAAATCTGTTTCTATTCAGTACAAAATGTGCTGGTTAACATCAATGTTTCTAGTTAGCATGGGGTTTTTCATTTTTTCCCTTCAGCTCTCTTATCAGCATAAAATAGCATAGGTTATTGGGGGGGCCCAAATCAACATTGGGGGGGGGCAAGATCAACATTGGTGGGGCCATAGCCCCCACAAAAGGATACAAATCGACGCCCCTGCATACATGCATGATTTTGCACTTATCAAAATTTAATTTCATCTGCCATTTTTTGGACCACTTCACAAGCTCTTCTAAGTCTTTCTGTAGCATGTACCTAGGTGCCTAGGTACCAGGTAAATATCAAGCTGATAGTGTGATGAGTGGGCTGTTTAGGTTAATTATAGTTTGTATATCCACACTCTCAATGATAACTGATTGTTGTTCACGGGACTGGATTGTATGCAAGTTTGACAATGACAATTGGTTTTTGTGCACACCATTTTGAATTTTGTAGCAAAAGGTGGAGAGTCAGTCCACTATCTAACCCAAATCTGTTTTTTTAATTACAAAATGTGCTGGTTAACATCAACTACATTTTCTATGTACCTAGCATGGTGTTTTCCTTCTTTTTTCCTTCAACTTTTCTTATCAGCATAAAAATAGCGTATGTTATTGGGGAGGCCCAAATCAACATTGGGGGGGCCAAGATCAACATTGGATGGGCCCTGGCCCCCACAAAAGGATACAAATCGACGCCCCTGCCATCTAGACATTAGGGGGATGTCCCCATCCTAGCCCCGCCTTCAGCGCCTAAAATATCACACAAACTATAACGTAAAATTTCCTTTACGTAAACGTCCACATGCCTGCACCTTGATCGCAAACACCCGCTTTTATAGTCAGACATGTAACGTACTCGCTTCAAAGGTGGCGCAAATGACCTCTGTGGTCCGGTACGCCTAAAAAAATCACTCCCCCACCCATGTGCAGTGAAATTGAAACTTGCCTGATGCTTCCAATTTCTGCAATATACGAATAAAAACCTGTGACGTCATCAAGGTTGGAATGCGAACTTTGGTGTACCTTTTAAAATAATGGTATTTTTGCGGCGTTTAATAATGGTGTTTTTGCGGCGTACGAGGCATTGGTCTTGTCAAGGCTTGTATAGTATTGGTCTTGTATGACTGTAAGGTTTGATTAAAAGTCATGCGAGCCACAGCTTTCTTTTTTTATTCTTTTAGGAATACCAATTATAATGCAGTGGCCATGCAGCTTCTTGCTGACTTTTCTCTGTCATGGTATCATAAGCTGGCAGATTTGCCCACACATGGCTCTCGTTTTTCCCCATATCAATATTTAATGCATGCGTTGTCATTGGGCATGTAGGTAGGTACCTAGGTAAATATCAAGCTGACGGTGTGATAGGTGGGCTGCTGAAGATAATTATAGTTTGCATATCCACAATCTCAATGATGATTGTCATTGTGTTCACTGGACAATGCAAGTTTGACAATTACTGGAAATTAAGAATGGATTTTTTCTTGTTTAAGCTCATATGCATGTGGTTTTGCCATTGGTGGTGTGTACAAACATCAGTATGACAATCCAATTGTTGTTTTGTGGCTTAACATTTTTTAAAAGACAATCTGGTTTAAAATGCATCATCATCGAATCTTAACATTGTATGCTGTAAGTTTTCCTTCCACAGTGGAGGGAAATCTAGCTATTTTTTTTTGCACATAATTTTGAATGGGGTCTGAAAGCTACGATTTGGCCACCAGGGCGGCGCTGTACGCAATGGTCACCCGACGAGGAGTCGTCGGCCATCTTTGCTGTGCATTTTGCGTGGGGTTGCCGGGAGTCGGTGTTGGCATGTGGCTTTTATTAGGGTTGCAAGTCATTTAGGCCAAGGATTTCGGAAATATTGTGTTGAAGAAAGGTTGTTCATGGGTTACAATGTGCCAGGAACTCGCCAATTATCGGACTCTGGCCACTAGCTTGGGTAGAACATACGCGTCTGAGCTGGCAAGTGCTTTGCTATTGACTGCTCGTTACGGTGGTAGCTACTAGGCGCAATTATGGACTTGAATAGTGATAGGGATTTTTATGGGAGTTTCATAACACCTCAACTTTCAAGCTTATTAAGGGAAAGGCATGCATCCACAAAGGCCAGGAAGGAAGAGCTGGTCCAGAGGTAAGAGATCTCTACCCACCTACTGTTAAAAATGCATGTGCTGGCTTTTGGTGAGATTTGTTGGGTGAGTGTGGGGTGTGGGTGTTGTGTATGCATGGGTGCATGTGATATGTGCATCTGTGTGTGCAGTGGCGTCGCCACGAAATTCTTACAGGGGGGGCAAGGTCGAAAGGGGGCCTCCTGTTACCCGAAAGGGGGCCTCCATTGTGTTAATGTCTCATATTGTTTTTAGGCTCTTATACTATGGTTCGAGGATGGGGAACATGATTTCATATTGGTTTTTGTTTATTCTTGGTATGGTGCATCATTTACTCAAAACGCAATAGCACTAATCATTTTGACTGAAAACTGGGCCATACCAACTTGGCCATACCAGGGTATACCAGGGAAAACTGGGCCATACCAGGGTATAAATAAGTAATATTTGGATAAATGCATAAGTGCCAAAACAAACCATCGTCTCAATGCTTTCTCGAATCTTCCCGCTGGCCTCTAGATTGCAGCGAGCTGGCGGGGCTGGTGCTAAGCATATATCTTACAGATATCTGCCATTGATCAACCCACTTTTAAGTCCTCCAAGTCTAACTGAATATAGCTAGATTCATCACTACTGTTATTTATTCCCATCAGCTTGATGTCATAAGCAAAGCTTGAACGACCATTTCTCAGTCGAAGGACGACAATTTCGTAAAGGTGACAACGAGAAGTGGATTGCATTAGCTTTTTTTAGCGTCATCTTAGGAATTTGTTTATTTTTATAACATTTGGTGCTGGCTGCAAGGCAACTGTCACACGAGCTAAAATATATCCTCACCGAATAAATTCACGGCAAGAACAAGCATTGAACACCAATGCATAAATGACAATGCAACAATGTAACAATGTCAGTACATACATAATCCAAGCCTTCAAATTCCACGCCGTCACGCCCATCGTTTTCGCTGTGCTGTACCGTTTTGTAAATGACGTTGAGAAGGTATGGAAGCTGGGAAGCTCTAATCATGCAGGCTGTTAGTTAGTTAGTTATTGTGGTTTAGGGGCGCATCGCATGCAGGCTGTAATTTCAGAAAAGAAGTTTGTTGGAAGAAAATGCATTTAAAAACATCATTCATCCCATTTTGTATCGGGCATGGATGTTGTATTGTATGCTTATGAGGGGTAATTTGTCCCCTCAATGTTGGCTTTTCCCCATGGGCGTATGTTTGGGAAAATTATTGAGGGACCAGTGGAGTACCTATATTTGCGTCAAGCAGGAGGGGACAAACGGATTTGTACATTTCGAAATAATATAATTAGTCATCAACTAAATTGTCCTGTGGAGGGGCCTAATCTACCACTATGGTTTCTGATTGGTCGGATTTCAACTCTCACTCCACCACTCAGTTCCAAGGTTTTATTTTGGTATCCCTTGATAACTTACCTCACACTGCTGAAATTACACCAATACCACAAACCCGGATCGGTATCCAAAAAAATCAAGCTGGAGCCTTCCAAAAAAGGAGAGATTCCAGCAAATAAATGTCAGGGTCAGGAAAATGGCTCTGTTGCACCGAACATTTTTTTCAAGATGCCTTCAAAAATTGCGTATGACACCGAAAAGCATACCGGATCTCGAAAAATCGAGGTGGGATACATGGCGTCAGAGGTTCGAAAAATCAGGCCGTGATTCGGACTTTTAATAAAAAAAACAGAAAAGATCCACAAAAATCGCGTTGAGCCCAGAAAGCTGGCGTTGGGTCTCCGGAACCACGTGCCTGGGCGCGATAAGTCGCGCTGGGACCCAGAAAAAATCGCACCGAAGCCCCAAAATCATACTGGGGCCCCACAAATGTGTGTCAGACGCCCCAGATATACACAGCGGGACCCTAAGAGTACAACGGTGCCAGAAAGTACAACTAACCCCCAAAGCGCACAGAGTTTCCCAAAAAGCGATAGGGCCTTAAAACATGCGTTGCAGCCCTAAATAAACATACCGGGAGCTCTAAGAAAAATACACTGCAAGCTCGCAAGGCGCACAGGGGCCATGAGAACGCACAAGGGCCTGGAAAAGAGGCTGGGGCCACGAAAGGCAACATGGTTCCAAAACGTACAAAACGACCGGGAGCCAAATAAACACATCGGGATCTTCGAAAACGCCCGGACACGTAAAAAATACTCGGTGCACAAAAAAACGCAACAAAGCCCTAAAACGAGCAGGGTTTAGGAGATGTATTAGGCCCATAACTTCAAAGTAAAATGTATTACCCACCACTTTAAAATACAAAATTTTACAATTTCAGGCATTCCAGTTCATAGCACCCGGTCGCCACGACGGCAACGTCAGTGCACGTGCACACCCATTTTTCGTATTCGGTGCATTCGCCACACTTCGTGCGATGCTATGGTTTCTGCTAGGCCTTCTGCGTTTTGCTAATTGCTGCCACATGATAGACTTGCACCATATTTGGCGTGATGGAATGATTCGCATGGGCGTTCGCTTCGAAAAGTCGATTGATTAAATTCGATCATTAGTTTCCTACTTCCCACATTTTCTGGTAGCTATGAAATGCGGTTTTCGCTGAGCTTTGATGCACTTCATATCTTTGCTGCTGTCCTCCCAGATTGGATACCAAACCGAGGCCAAGCCTCGGCGTTTTTTTGTTTAACCCGTTGCGTCTTTCTTGGTCTATGATTGTGTATTATGGCTCCAATCCATTTTTGTTAGCGGCCTAAAGCATTTTCGAACCCCCTGCTCGTTTTAGGGTTTGTTGAATTTTTGTGCACAGAGGATTTTTTTTGACGTGTCAGGGCGTTTTCGAAGATCCCGATGTGTTTATTTAGCGCCGGTCGTTTTGTTTGTTTTGGAACCATGTTGCCTTTTGCGGCCCCAGCCACCTTTTCAGGCTATTGTGCGTTATCATGACCCCTGTGTGCCTTGAGAGCTTCCGGTGTATTTTTTAGACCTCCCGGTATGTATATTTATGGCTGCAACGCATGTGTTAAGGCCCTGTCGCTTTTTGTGAGACTGTGCGCTTTGGAGGGTCAGTTGTATTTTCGGCCCCCGTTGTGCTCTTAGGGTCCCGATGTGTTTATTTTGGGCTTCTGACGCACACTTGTGGGGCCAAAGTACAATTTTGGGGCTTCGGTACGATGTTTCTAGGTCCCAGAGTGGCTTATCGCACCCAGGCGCGTGGTTCCGGGGACCTAACCCCAGTTGTCTGGGCTCAATACGATTTTGTGAAACTTTTCTGAATTTTTTTTAAAGTCCGAATCCCGGCCTGATTTCTCGAGCACTTGGCGCCATGTTTTTGTATCCCACCTCGATTGTTCGAGATCCGGTTTGTTTTTCGGTGCCGTACGCAATTTGTGAAGGCATCTGATATTATGTTCGGTGCTCCAGAGCCATTTTTTTACCTGGACATTTAGTTGTTGGAATCCATCCTTATTTTGGAGGGCTCCAGCTTGATTTGTGTTTGTTTTTGTGGTCACACTGTGCTTACGTGTGGCCCTAGAGGGCAATTTTTTAGAGCCTCGACGGATGGGAATTGTGGGTCCCAAGCGCGATATTTTGGGGGCCCGGTTCGAGTTTGTGCGATGCGTTGTATTTAGCTGTGGCCCCAACGCGATTTTGGCGGTTCCTGTCGCAATTTTTCGGGCCTCGGAGCGAGTTTTCCGGTGCTCGCCGTATTTATTTGGAGACCCATACGCGAATTCTGGTGGACCGACGCGAATTTTGGTGGCCCCAGCGCGATTTTTGAGGCCCCGACACGATTCTTGGGCGCTTATCCCTCTCAGGATGGAGGGGGCATTTGCCCCTTTGATATAGCACTGCGGCCACTGAAGGAGTATTTTTTTTTGTCCCAGAGTGACATTCCGGTTAAAATTGATTTTGGGGGCAGCTGCAACTTTTGGGGCCCCGGCGCGACCTTCTGGGCCTCCAGTGTGATTTTCAAGGGCTGCGACGCGACTTTTTGGGTCAAATGTGATCTTTTGGGCCCCGACGTCATTTTCTTGGATCCCTAGCGCGAGCTATAGCGACCTCGACACTTTTGGGGGGTCCAATGCGTTTCGGAGACTTTTGGCGTCATTGTTTGGCCCCCAGAGTGATTATTCATGTCCGGATTGTTCTTCGTTGCTCCGGCTTCATTTGTTTTGGTCCCAATGAGACCGTTGGGGCACGGTACGACCTGTCGTGCCCGTGGCATGATTTTCGTGGTCCGGGCGTGAATTTTTGGTACCCCAGGCTCAGCGTAATTTGCGGGGGCCCCGGCCGGATCTTTTGGGGCCCATATCGTGATATTAAAATACCCAGACTCGACTCTTACTATTTCTTAGGGGATTCTTCTTGCAAATTATAGGCCTGCTGTCGCGTCGTCTCATTTCCTAGAGCCTTTTTACCGGTTTTCGATGTCTCCTTGTGTGTCCTACCCTCCTCCGTATTCAATGGTCCTCCTCTCCCGTCTTGGAGGGCCTCCTCTTGCATTATGGGGCCCCTTTAACATGGCATGGGGCTTTCTCTCATCTTCGAGGGGCATTTTCTGCCAAATTAGGGGCCTCTTGCCACGCCTCGTGTGCTTCCTCCTTTATCCTGGCAAAGCCTTACCCGTCTTGAGGGATCTTCAATTTTGGAAACCTCACCTCCTTTCATACCTGCTATCACTCCCATCTTAAGGGCCTCCTCTTATTTCCTGGGAACTCTTTCCGGTCTTCGGGACCTCATTTGGTCCTAGAGACCTCCTCCTTCCCGAGTCCGGCAGGTGCCTCATTTCTCTTCTAGAGGTCTTCTTTTTCAAATTAGGGGCCTCCTCTCACGTCTTGGGGGCCTCCTGCTCTACGTCTCCTGCTCTGCGCTCTGGATTCGATCTTTACCCATCTTAGGGGTGGTCTCTTATCTCCTGGTGGACTCCTCTTCTCTCCCAGGCGCCTCCTCTGCCAAATTACTGGCAACCTTTCCTATCTTAGTGGCTTTGTTATTTCCCGGCGACCTTCTTAGCCGTCTTCGAGCCTTCTTTTTCGCTTGGGAGCCATCTCTCTTATCCAATGGCCTTTCTCTCCTATTTTAGGGGCCTCCTCGTTCATCATGGGGTCTCGTTTCCAATCTTGTGTCGTTCTCTTCCGAATTAGGTGCCTCCTGCCACGTCTCTGGATCATCCTTTTCTATCTCGGTGGAACCTCACCCGTTTGGGGCCTGCTTTTGCGTCTCCGAAATCTCATCTCATATCTTCCTTCCTTTTCCGTCTTAGGGCCTCCTCTCATATTCTGGGGCCTCCTTTCCGGTGTTGGAGCCTCTTTTGCAATCCTGGTTGCCTCCATGCCATATTTGACACTCTCTTGATTTCTGGGGACTCCTACCCTCTCCTAGGTGACTCCTTTTTCAAATTAGGGGCCTACTCTCACGTCATGGGGGCCTCCTTATCTGTGTCTGGAGCCTCATTATCCTCTTAGCAGGGTGCTTTTGCGTCCTAGTCCTAGATCTTCTCTTCCAGGTTCCTCCTCTTCGAAAATATGGGCCTCATCTGGCTGGTCTCGGTGGCCTTCTCTCATTCCTGCGGAAACCTTCTTCCCCGTCTTGGGGCCCCTATTGCGTCCGGAGAAGTCTCCCCTATCAGGTCTTAATTTTATATTGCAGGGATTCCTCTTCCGTCTTGGGGGCCTCGTTTTCCAACTTAAGAATATCCTGCCACCCATCGGAAGCCTTTTCGTCTAACCTGGGTGGCTTCTTGCCCGTCTCGGTGGCATCCTTTCCGCCCTGAGGGCCTCCTTTTCGTGCTGGGGTCTCCTTTTCATCCTGGGGCCTCCTTTTCGTCCTGGGGGCTACCTTCCTATCTCTGTTCTCTGTTCTACGTCTAGTCCTACGTCCTTTTCGTCCTTGGGTGCATCCTTTTCGTTCTAGGGGCCTCCTGTTCGTCCTGGGGCCTGCTTTTAGTCCTGGGGGCCTCCTCCCAATCTCTGTTCTACGTCTTGGGGCATCCTTGCGTTATGGGGCATCCTTTTCGTCCTGGGGGCCTCCTTTTCGTCCTGGGGGCCTCCTTTTCGTCCTGGGGGCCACCTCACAATCTCTGTTCTACGTCTTAGGGGCCTCCTTTTCGTACTGGTGGCCTCCTTTTCGTCCTGGGGGGCCTCTTTCTCGTCCTGGGGGCCACCTCACAATCTCTGTTCTACGTCTTAGGGGCCTCCTTTTCGTCCGGGGGGCCTCCTTTTCGTCCTGGGGGCCTCCTTTTCGTCCTGGGGACCTCATCCCAATCTCTGTTTTACGTCTTTGGGGCATCCTTTTCGTCCTTTGGTGCATCCTTTTCGTCCTGGAGTTGGTTGGTTGATTGTTGGAGTGTAGGGGCGCATGGACTGCGTCTTTCGTCCTGGGGGGCCTCATTTTCGTCCTGGGAGCCTCCTTTTCGTCCTGGGGGCCTCCTTTTCGTCCTGGGGGCCTCCTCCCAATCTCTGTTCTACGTCTTGGTGCCTTCCTTTTCGTCCTGGGGCCTCCTTGTCGTCCCGGGGGCCTCCTTTTCGTCCTGGGGGCCTCCTCCCAATCTCTGTTCTACGTCTTGGGGGCCTCCTGTTCGTCCTGGGGTGCATCCTTTTCGTCCTGGGGTCTCCTTTTCGTCCTGGGGGCCTCCTTTTCGTCCTGGGGGCCTCCTCCCAATCTCTGTTCTACGTCTTGGTGCCTTCCTTTTCGTCCTGGGGCCTCCTTTTCGTCCCGGGGGCCTCCTTTTCGTCATGGGGGCCTCCTCCCAATCTCTGTTCTACGTCTTGGGGCCTCTTTTTCGTCCTGGGGGCCTCATTTTCGTCCCGGGGGCCTCCTTTTCGTCCTGGGGGCCTCCTCCCAATCTCTGTTCTACGTCTTGAGGCCTCCTTTTCGTCATGGGGGCCTCCTCCCAATCTCTGTTCTACGTCTTGGGGCCTCTTTTTCGTCCTGGGGCCTCATTTTCGTCCCGGGGGGCCTCCTTTTCGTCCTGGGGGCCTCCTCCCAATCTCTGTTCTACGTCTTGAGGCCTCCTTTTCGTCATGGGGGCCTCCTCCCAATCTCTGTTCTAGGTCTTGGGGCCTCTTTTTCGTCCTGGGGGCCTCCTTTTCGTCCCGGGGGGCCTCCTTTTCGTCCTGGGGGCCTCCTTCCAATCTCTGTTCTACGTCTTGAGGCCTCCTTTTCGTCATGGGGGCTCCTTTTCGTCCTGGGGGCCTCCTCCCAATCTCTGTTCTACGTCTCTGATAGAGACTTGATTATATTTCCTGGTGGCCTCGTCAGTTTTGAGGCCTCATTGACAGCATGATATTCTGTCCCGTCGGCCTCCTTGCTCACCTTTTTTGCTGTGCATTTGCGGATAGGGGCCTCCTCAAATTTCAGGGGGGCGGCGCCCCCCCAGTTTCACGGCAGGGGGGGCGACTGCCCCCCCTGCCCCCCCCGGTGGCGACGCCCTTGTGTGTGTGTGTGTTTGTGTGGGTGATTTTCCTTATTCTCTTTTTACTAACGACTCTAATCTGAATCAACAGGACTGAGATAAGGAAAGGGTAATGTTTTGTTATAATCAGGACCAACTTTTTGGCGTAATTTTTACCCGACAATAGGTACTTAAGGTAAGGTAAGGTAAGCAGCATGGGTGCAGAATATGCTGTGGCCACCTCAACCATGGCCAGGGTAACTATGGTAACTTTTTTGGAGTCCTTTTTGCAGGGGGTTGCAATAAAATTGTACAATAAATTAATGATGCATTCACAAACAATATGTGCATAATATTGGTGGATGCATTTAATAATCTTTAAGCTAATATAATATTGCTTCCCCATACCTCAACCTACTTAGATAACTGTTCCTACCAGGGTTGACCAGTTTTTGCCACATGATGGTTTTTACTGGTATAAACCGGTATAAACCAGTGGTGTTGACTCATTTATACTGGTATTAACCACTTTATACTGGTAAATACTGGTAAATACCAGCCATGGTTTCTGCCACTGACATGACATAAACTAGTTTTTACCGGTATTTTGCCAACCCTGGTTCCTACATTTCCACAGCTTTCCTACACTGAAAACAAATGAGCACAAGGAGAGCGTGTCAAGGATGAAAGCATGGCAGTCTTGTGTAATAAACACAGTCTCACTGTGCTTTCCATCGTGTTTTCATTTATAACACGACCTTGTTGTGCTTTCGGACACAACAGAAAAAAAAATTGCAAGATGGCAGAACATTGGCAGCCAATAGCAACACAGCATGACTGAGCTCACAATAGTCGTGACGTCATAAACACATAATCCTTGTGCTTATTGTGGGCTCATGTGCATCATGGATGGAATATTTGTGTTACGAAACGCCATTTTCATGGTTCCGAACCGCCGCCATATTGGTATTTTCAGTTTTGTGCGTGATCACCTCGCGTTGTGCCGACTACGAGGCGGAGGACGATCACTCAGCACTCCCAGAACGTAAACAAGAAATGGCTGAAGCTATGGTAAGCTGCCCACTTTGGTAACTTTTCCGTTTATTTATATAAATTAGGTATGTAGGCAGGAGTGTTGATTCTGATTTTAAAAAATACTGGGTGGAGGCACCATGCATGAAGCCAATAGTCGGACCGATATGGTTGGACGGCAATCTCCATGGGGTCCAAAATTAAGAGCTGAAATCATCTGAGAGCAAAGCCAGCATTGATGGGGCACTTTCCCTTCAGAAATATACAAACAAGACCAATGGATATAGGCAAAGGTTGGTGTGGTGGACCGTCTGAATTTATTGGGACCGGATGCCACCAATGTATTTTTTATATATTTTTCTGGTCAACACCATGTGGACAATGCTAAATTTCCTAAATTTGTGGCAATGCACCCTGCCTATAGGTACCCACACATCAACGTAGGTAGTTTCAGCTTCTTTCAGATATTGGGAAGGGGAATGACTAATAAGTGATTGGTGTTGTCATTTACCACCTTAGCATAAGTGGTAGGGAATGAGTATCTATATCCAAGTATCCAAACATGTTTTATTTCTGGAACACCTTCCTTTGCACATCTCCCACATCATGCTTGGTGTGTAAATAATAAAAATATAGTGGTATTTGTAAACAATCAACCTTTCTCTTATGGAAAACCAAGTTTCTGACCATGCAGTGGGATAGATTCTTTGTGCACAGATCGGTAATCTTTACCTTTCGGCCGACATATACTGCCAAGGTTAGTGATTTGTAAAGAGGTGTACAGTGACGTCACAGGAGTCAAGGAAATGACGTCACAGGAGTCTGGTGTCGATGATGTGCACGAACATAACCTAACCTAACCTAACCCAGCATAATCGAAACCGTCCAATCTGAAGCATGCCCCGTCCAATTTGACGAATGCGATTTTGCCATTGTGAGGGTAATGGCGACTCGATTTTTCACAGGAAAATGCTTATTAAGCAAACCCTAACAAGATTTTCCGGATCTCACCATTCTTAAACAACTCATTAGGACCTACCGGATCGTTTGAATATAAATATTCGCTGAACTAGGTTCGTTTGAACGCGTACACCTCCTGCATTTTCGGCGGAAAACTTTGGATGAAGAGGAAGGTAAGTAAAAATCACTTAGGTTTTATTAGATTTACAGGCCATAGGCAAGAAAACGATGCTGATTTCGAAAATCACAACCTAACTAAACCTAAGTGAGCCATTTCGGTAGTTCTGAAGTAGCGCAAATAGTTCAAGGCACCGTATACGATATGTATATACTCTGACAATGCACTTAGCTCGTGATTTTTGGTCATGATAGTCAACATCGCGGAACAAAAGATAAGAAATTACAAATGTGTTGCCCTACATTCCTGGAATCGAAATTTTATTTTATATCGCTTGGCTATTCCAGTTTTTCGAATAACCAAATATGTAAGAAGTTATGAGCATTTTTCTAATTTGTGCTGATGAAAATTCACAATATGTGAATAAATACGCGATTATAAAGCAAAAATATAATTACACCCCATGCCTCGGTGTCTTCGTTTTTTAGTGATAGCTACTTTTGTGTCTCGGAAGGTCAATTTTAAGTTCAAATTTTGACCCATTTATACGATACTAAGGGTGATCAATTATATTTCAGAAAAAAGATCGTATTTTTCTCATGCGCATCATCACTCTTGACAATATTTAAAGTCACCGTTTCGTACGATGGCATTGGGATTTAGAAGTCATTGCAAAAAGACACCAGAAAACATGCTAAAACTAATGGCCTGTTTGCACCCTCCGTTCTCCCGTTCAACCGAACGGGTGATGGTCTATGTAGTATAAAATAAGAGCCTGATCTTTCCTCTATTCATTTTGCGTTTCCATTGATGCCCTTATTGGGTAAATACGCCGATGCAAATTAGTTCCCTGTCATCTGATTTTCTCTCAGAGTGCAATCCCCTGGTAGTCGCCGTGGACGCGTTAACAATAAGTGGGGACCTAAGCTGAGCGTCCAATCTGACGAATTTCTGCCTTCACCGTGCTAGAATATGGTATCGTACTCGGGCGGCAATCTCTGGCGCACAAGAAGCAAAAGGGGACTTTTGATAACAATCGCTCGGAACATGTATTGCATTCATTCGATTGTAGTGTTGGCTTATTCAAGAATTGAGTTAAGTCGACACGTACCGTAAGTTTTGGATCAATGAGTGTGGAATAGAGATATAGTGCACTTTGTAATTACTAACATATATGATATTTGATATAAGCCAAATGGATCATATGCTAGTTATCAAGCGACCATGTGGCAGACCTGGGCTCCAACATGGAAAGCTACATTACTGTACTGGATAGTCTGTTGTCGATGAAGCTGAAATCTTTGTGCAATTTGAAGGTAATTAGGGTGTAGGAAAGCTCTTAAGTGGGTACTGCTGCAGTCATTATCACCTGCATGCATAATTTAGGTTCAAACAAGACAATTTATGCAGGGTCAACAACATTGTATTTCATCAGTTGCAGCTTACTCTCACCTGGTTCTCTCACCTGGTTGGTGGTTCTGTACGCACCACATTCCGTTACATTTTGAGTGCAAGCAACCTAGCGTAGGAAGTGCAGAAGATCCTGGGTCAACATGTCTCTCACATAACGTTCACTGGGGAGGGGGGTCGGCCACCTAAGATCTGAAACTAGAAGCACAAAATTTGGAGGAATTACAGCTGTAGTGAACTTGCTGCAGTATACATTTCATGACCCCAGGTCTTCAGGGTCAAATGAGGTCACAATCGGCCTCCACTCCACCCCAGCCAGCACTGCCTGTACATACAGAAAGTATGAGCGTTCCACTGCCAAACGGTAGATAGAGACCGTTCATACGTACGCTCGCTACGTACATTGGTACAGACTGTGTGTGCTGCCGTTATGGTCGGTAGTACAGACCCATTGTACCATCGTTACGGCCAGCGACTGATTCCTTGCGTACTGAGCTAGCAAAGTCCACTGGTGCCATTTTTAGGCTTCCAATAGCATTTGGCTTAATAAATCCATAAGGAAGTGACTTTCAATATTTGTTTGCAGTTAAACCAGCATTTTTTAGTGGCTACTAATAACTCGTACCACCACATATATAGTGAGGTAATCCTGCACAACATTTTTGTGTTCAGAATATGCACACCACTACAAAATAATGATCTGTTTTAAAGTTGCTCTTTGGAAGTGGTTATAGGATATGCACTGTTTTAATATGGATAGCTTGCTCATTTTTGTGTTCAGTAAACAAAATTCAATTACTGGTTTGACCATACAGAAGCAGTAGTAGAGCTATTTGTTGATTAATATCTTAGGTGTTCAGAACCCCCCTCTTCCCCTATTTGTGTATGAGCAATTTCAGTATTATTTTGATTAAGGTGTTGATGAGATGAGTGTTGCAAACATTTTAGCTCTATAAAGCAAATAAAGGGGCTAGGTTAGGTTAAGTTTTTATATTGGACAATTTTTATAAGAAATGTTCTTTTTATCTTAAAAAGGAGGTTAAGCTAGGTTAGGTTAGGCTATGCTACATTTTTCCATTTTATGAATTGTTTCATGTTATATTATTTAACTCCAAGCTCCTTGTTTGGTTGGTTAGTTATTTGGGCTATAGGGTGCACTGACCACATTCCCCTTGTTTGGTGTTATTTTGCTTGCCATCCAAAAGTAAGCATTTGCAGAGTAAATGAGTGGTCATATCTTAATCATATTCATTGACATTGCATTGCACAATACATTCCAAGAATTCATAAAGCACATTGAAGCACAAACTTACTGTAAGATCTTGCTGTTTTACCAAAAAAGGTGGTCAGGATAAGTTGAATTATGTTAGGTTATGCCAGATTTTTATATCACATGTTCCATTCTTCTTCGTTTTATATTGCCACGTTCAAAACCCACAGTTTCGTATTGGTTTGTTCATCAGCTGAAAAGTATGCAGTTGTATCATAAATGAATAGTGACGTGTGAATCACTTCAGAAGCACGTTTCTTTCCTTTCTTTTCCTTTCCTTCCCATTCCTTTCTTCCGATATTCTACTATTCAGTCCAGCACTACCCAAATAACGGGCAACAATCAGGAAGACATGTGCCGTATAAAATCAAACCACATATTTATCCTTAAATGTTGAAACATCCATTGTTCAAAAAGTGATTATAGACAAATATTTGTCCTGTATTCATAAGGCTTGGTCACCCAGATTGCAGTGCATGGCAGACCATGAGCACTAACAAATGCATGCTTGTGCACCAATATGCACCAAGAAGGAAAAGCCACGCACACCAAACCCAAGGACACCTGTCAACCATGCTGTCTGGCTGCTAATATTATGTGCCATGTTGAAGCTTAAAATGAATATTTTAAGCTTCACTTTCATTCAGTATTTCTGTATTCAAACTTACCCTTAGTTCAGAATGAAATATAACTCACACTGCTAGCTCTGCACCTACATCACACCTGGATGATGTTGAGCTGTTGGACACTGCTGCTTTGCTGTTAACCTGTAAGCTTGCATATATTGGTTTATTTAATGACTTTCAAGTGCCATTCCATCACCATAGTCAAACACTGCCACAAGAAGTGTATTTGTTAAATTCCAATCCTGTGCAATTTACCCAGTATTAACTGTGTGTATCTCTCCATCACACAATTACATCTGCTGCTACGATTTATGTGTTGGTAATTCATGTTCCAGATGTTTGCCATCAATCATCTACATCAGGAGAGAACAAAGAAGAGGAAGAAAGAGTATTTAGTCGTATGGAAATTCAATCCCCAGAGGTATGGAGCACCATTTTCAATGCATATATCAAACAATTTCTGTATTGATCAGCTATTGCACGTTACCTTATATTTATGAATATAATTCAAGTAGGGTAATGCATGTATCCTATGTATCATTGTGAACCAATTGAAATGTATGTGAAAAGCCAGACTTTTATGTTTCTAATAAGGGTAAAAGTCTGTCTTAATTTTTTGCATGAAGTGTGAAGCGGTGAAACCAGTGTGGTGGATGTCAAAATCTGTCATGAAATTATAATGCAAATTATGCCAATTAAAATTTCATTTCAGCTATTCAATCTCAAGTTTGAGCAAATAGTGTGCTCATAAGTGCATGTATTTAATTTAATTTGGGTGACACCCAATAAAGAGATTCCTATTGTATTAATAACTATGGCAATACCATGGTATCAACAGATGGCATTGTTTAACAAACCATATCATACATGATCTCTGTACCTGGGATTGTGTTAAAAAATTATTGTGCATCACAATATGTAATGGTGAGAATAGGCATGATACTTATGCATGAATTACTCTTAGAAGCAAGTAAATGAGACTTCATAAGCACATGTCAACAAGCATGATGCCAACACTTCCTTTGGATGTCTATGCAGTGCTCCGAAAGTGGCATATTCTACCCTATTTCACGAATAATTTGCCACTGGTACAAGCTCATGTCGGTCCTGACCGGCAATTTGTGGTCCAGGTTTTTTATCCTTGCATTTGACAAAGTAGTGTGTGTGTGGGCATGTATCTCTGTGTGGTGGAGTTCCGTGTGGCTTCACTTATTCTGATGCCAGCTGGATATCCACAGCACGGCTCCTGAAGCCTCCGACGCCGAAACAGCAGCGGTGGGGAGCTTGGTGGTCCTCAACGTGCCGGGTTTGATGCGGGTCGAGGTACGTAGCATATCAAACTATGTATATCCTCTTGGGCAATATTAAATTGTATATTTCCTGGCCTGAATATAGTGTGTTCAGAACGAATATGAGCTTGTGTGTTTTTTTGTTTGTTTTGGGGGAATCATTTAATTTAAAACTTTTGTGTTGAATAGGCCAGCCATGTATAGGAAGTTCTGCATAGTTGATCTCGCGGAGCAATTATATGGGATGATGTGCAATCAGAGCTGCTGTCTAATCTTTGAATATCATACCATGGAGTGCTACCAGGTACTGTACTGAACGTTTCGCTGGGGACTATTTGATCTTGTTAATGCAACTTTTTTTGGTATGTGCTGATGTAGCTTTAATCACCTTTTTGTTCGTGTTTTCTTTTCTTATTTTTTAAAAACATTTGGTCATTAAGTTCACTTTAAAGTTTGAATATATTACTTAATGTTTCCACAAGGAGAATGCATGAGTAAGTTAGAGCATCGAAATCACAGTATAAACATGAGAAAGCTGCTTCAATATAAAGGCTTTTGTAGCCAGGGGTTTTATCGAGATGCACATAATTAAATACAGAAGTGCATGTTGTACACGCTGAGAGATTCAATTATCGCCAACGTTGCGGTCCAGTCTCGTCTAAGCGCTTTATGTCCACTCACCGCCGAATGATGGGGGAGCTCTTCCGATTCGCCATTTGTTTGGGTCGCTGGTGGAAAGGCTGTTCAATATTCGATATTTATATTCGTGCAAAAAGCACGAATGTCATCATGTCGACCCACTAAAAAATTAGAACACGGTTCAAAATTCGCAGATATTCTACTTAGGTTCTTCAATTTTCAGTGAATAATACCCTGCGTAGCTCACCAACTACTGAGGGTCAAAATACGTGAACCGAGCTAGCGCTGGGGAAAGACCCTGTTGCTAATCAACCCCGGGATGGGTCACTCATTGGCTATCTATACCCACTGCTGAGTGTGTATTCGATTCTACAGGAATTACTAGCACGTTGGTGATACTTCGCAGAAAGGTGTACTGCCCTCTCGCCACCTGCAGTTACACGGACTTAGCCGTTAACGGACGAAGGGCAAGGCAGCGCCTTTCCAAGCATGTGGCGTGTCACCACCCGGACCTCCCATCGGACTACCGCAGGAGGGTAGACATCACTGGTGAGTGCTGCTGGGAGTTATTCACCGAACTAGGCCTTCCATTCCCTGAATAACAGTAGCAAGTTAAACTTAGGTATGTAAACAGATTAAAGGTGTTACGATTAAACATGCTGCCGTCATATTCTCGGCTGCATCGTTTTCCAGTGCT